>JACJUY010009686.1:0-29321 GCA_014220935.1 Platorchestia sp. MABIK | reverse complement strand
CTGATGCCTCCGCCTCGCCTGTTTTTTCGTAGCGAATGGTAACTATGATAATTTTCAAATATAATCATGTCTTTGGTTGAGTCATCTAGCCAGCTTTCGGTGAAGCTAATCACGTCTAGGTTATACTTAAGTTCTGTAATAGTACATTGTATCTCTTCCATTTTTGGATAGAGTGACCTACAGTTCCAACACAGGAGTGAAAAATCCTGGCGAGTTATATTCGTACAATTTCGTTGAATTTTGATATATTAGTATACCTACACTCATGAGAGTCGTTTAGGTTTGGATATATTCTGTTCAAATGATTGAGATCTGGGTCAATATCTTCGAATACATTAGTGTGATCAGTCATTTAAAATTAGTAGGCAGTAAGTAATATATAACTTAAAAAACGAAAAGCAGAGTCGAAACTAAGAGGATATTCCTGTCTAAAAACTATCTTAGGAGGTATGAGAGAAAAGAGTAAAAAAAATCTAGTGCGATTTCGTGAGTACACACATACTCACTCCATGAGCGAATAATATTGGAGTTCAATATCACAATTTCGGTGCCTACAAATTGCTGAGGGCGTTGACACAAAGTTTACACACAATAGGTAATAAGTTTTTACAAATTTTGACGACAATGACATAATCAGTTAACATGGTTTACAAGTAATAGTAACTTTAGTTGTTAAAAAAATTTCATACATATAAATTAGGAAAGCGAACAGGGTGGAAATCTAAGTTCTATGATAACATTGGTAGGGAAAAATTGCTGATGTCGTTGTTACAAAGTTCACAAACAGCTCTCATAAATGTTTACATACATCTGTTATACATTTGCTATGATTGAGGTGAAACTGACATGATACCTAATTGAGGTGATCCCCCAATAAAGCCTAGTCACTCATGACCTGTTCCGATGACATGTTCAGGTGGAGCATCAGGTATTGGTCGAGTTGTTCTGGCGTGTTGATCTGACGTGGTCTTAAATCCGGGTCTCCATGGTTAGATGCGAAGATGTTTCCATCCTGAGTTCTCGGGATTCCAATTTTCTCCGGAAATTTCCTTCTGGCTACTCGCAAAGTGTACATGGTCTTTAGAGGCTCGATGAATAAACAATTCTCATCAATCGTCTATGTTGCACTCCAGGTATTTTCGTAATTTAGGATTAGCAAAGTAATAGAAATAGAGCCTTCTGAGTTGGAAGTGAAGCAGGACTATCGTATGTTTTGCTCTTCTATACAAACGTAAGATGGAAGCCAAATGCAACATTTTCATTTATCAGTCAAATAATTTTTTTAATGTTATTTTGCGTTAGAGACGTAGGATGATGGCCTAGTCGCTCTCCTCCTGCAGACTGGGGCGAGCAAACCTCAGAGAATCATATTATTTAGAAATTTTAATTTTTTAAATAATAAATTCGGGAGTTGCAGGTGAGCAGTGTAAAGCTAAGGAAGTTCAGAACAGCGGGACGCTTGTGTTACATTCAGGACAAACCTCGTCAGTGGCCAGCACACCTCACACAGAAGCCCAGGGGCGATGCTGGCGGGACAAGAGTTGTGTCTGACTCCACGTTGGGTCCTCACGCATAAGCGATCTCCCTGGGGGGTCCCCGATACGTCCTCGAAATTATGGCGGCGCAAAGGATCCAAATATATCGTCAAAAATGTGCTAAATAAATGTAAAATGCTCTCTTTGGCTTCTGAGCTGCAATTTGTGAAAGAGTCATGTATTAATTATTAAATAACAGTTAACTCAGACGCTCTGAACTCTACAGGCCTAGTGTTTCAAGGGTACGACTCGAATTTCCAGACTGACCATTTTTGATGTAGCTGCTGCTGTTCAAACTTCATGGACTAACAGAAAAAACAAAAATGTGTCGTTTAAACCGGCAAAATGCAAACCGAAAAAATAGAATGGAGAATACTGGCTAAATGGAAAATCTTACATTTCCCATTCAGTATCCATCAGCTTAATACGTCCTTTACTGACTTTATGCGTCACAAAATATTTTATTTGTCAATTACGTTTGACAATATCAATATTAACACGAACAAATTTTAACGATTTCTTGCTTCTACTCCTATTGCGGATAAATTCTAACATATTAATGTACATCGTAAGTTCGAAGTAAACGTCGAAACAGAACTGCACCACAACTCTGTCAACTCTGCACCAGCAGCCCTAGTGCGAGTGTATGGACTCTTTCAGTAATTACTCATTGATTGGCTGAGAGAGCACGCACAGATGTCCAATCAATGGGTGCCATTGACAACTTTCAGTCTCAGGTGCACTGAGTGGAACAGGACATCGTGAAGGAACTAGCCGAGGGGTCCGTTCTCAGGCTGTTACTTAAGTCTCGACGCCGTCAGACGTCAACTTACAGTCACCTCAGCAAAAGTAGAAGAGAAATACCAGTCACGTCCACAGGCATCAAAATTCACTCACAAGAACAAGTACACTCGTTCCAACATAAGACAGCTGGCGTTTCACATGGCAAAAGCCTTACGATTGTGATTTGATAGTTTTTTCATTGAATCAGGAATATTCAGTCCAGTAAGTGTTTTTTTGTAGTATATTGACAATATTCCTGTCAGACGTTATCAAGTGTGTTGTAAGTATATGGATTCTGACGTTTTATGAAGAATTATGATAGAGGTACGTTTTTTATTGCTCTCAGGAAATCAGGTCAATATATTTCAAGAAAATTCGGTGATTTTACACCCAGTATTAACCGTGACTATTTTTAAACTTATCCACTGTTCCAACACTGACGATGTCGTCCGGCAACATTCCAGTTCTTGACATTTTCTTCTGAACAGTTCAGGCATTCCGACGTGCTAAATTTTTTTCGATCCCATTATTTTTGATAAGTACGTTTATCAGAAGTGGCAGAAACTTTTTGTGGGGTTGACCTTATCAGTCTCCTTCGTCCGAGGGAAACGAGTTTGTCGCGAGAAACACTTTTCGCAGCTGAGTTATCGAAGTCATGCAATAAGTTTCGTTATTTTGCTCAAAATTCTCTCTTTCTGATGATATTTCACAGTAGGTAAGGGGCTCAGAGTTGTACTGCGTATTCTGGATGCGGTTGGACATGGAACTATAATGCCTCTTCCGACTTATAGTCAAAGTTTCTAGCGATGAATCCGAAATCTGTACGCATTTCTAATGTATTTCGTTATTTGCTCGCTTTGCTTATGGTTTTTAGAGATTGTAACACCAAAATTTCTACTGCTCTGAACAACTTCAATGGAGGTACTATTCATTGCATGGTGGAAGGGCCAATTTTTAGTTCCAATGTGCGTCAACGAGCACTTGCCGATGTTGAAACTCCACCAGATTTCGATTCATTCGGTTGAAGAAGTCGGTTGAGGTTTGTTAGATTGGGGACTCCTTCGGTGAACGCACTGTACTTGAGTTTTGTGTCAATTGCAAATTTGTTGATTTGTTTACTGATGATTCTATGGCACGGTCGTTCTCACACCTGTGTATGATGAAAAGGACCATTCTTCAAACGCCCACTTCAGGGCTCATAATGTTACTTTTGCCAGACGCTAAATCGCTCATGAATCGTTCCTTTGCATGCGACCAGTGATATAGTTTCATGGCTAAAGAGTATAGACCAACCGAGGGTAAATTATTCCCTGTGCATCGTGGACTTCCAGTTGGCCATTAGCCTTTCTTGGGAAACTTTATTGAAGGATTTCTGAAATTCAGCGTATAAGAAGTCTAGAGCTTTTGTGCTGTCGTAAATTTGGTTAACTTTTCGGAAGAAGTTTTCGCCACAACATTTATGGCTTTAGCTGCACAAGTATAGTCTCTGTACTGGGCGGCTAAAATTACAGATGCTCCAGCGAAAAAGTTAGCCTGTGAACACTTGTGAGGCAGCTAAGTTATTCTGAATACCGGAATCCGTGTTGGGTGTCTAGGATCACCTTTTGGGCTTGGAGATGGTTTATTGTTCGAACTTTGAACAATTTTTCCATTGTTTTGGTGACGAGTGTTGTCATGCTGTTGATCGATATTCTTGAATTCTTGTCTGTTTTTTCTTTGAAAATTAAACTGACATTCGCCTGCTCCCAGTCTAGTAAGGAAAGACATGTTACGAGAGTTCGATTAGAGATGTTCACTAAGGGTTCACTGACGACTGTGGTTGTTTTTATGTGTCCATACTTATAGCTAAGCAGTCAAGTCTTGTATATTTATTTGAACATGAGAGGCTGCAGTGTTTTTCTACCGTTTCCCCTGCGAATAAGTGGTCTGCTAGAGGTGTCAATATTTGAATTTTGAGATTGAAGAATTGCACTCAATTCTTTCCTTGTGAAAAACGTGCAAAATACGTTTTCAAAATCCTAAAATTGTGGGTTTTCTTATGTCGTCGGTTAAGGCTGTATCATCAAGGTTTGTCTCTTTTAATTCGTCTTTCACGCGGGGTAGATGCTGTTTAGGTTAGTTTTTTCTTGTGTTGCATTGATGACTTCTTTATTTCTCTTTGTGCGTTTGATCATTCACTTACGGTCCTATACGCACGAGTGTGCTCCAGACGATGTACTTCTGTTTGGTGCTTTTAGTTTTCTGCACAATTGTTACCTGGTATTTGTGAGGCTTCTAACCTCCTGAAAAAAATATTTCAAAGTCGGATAGAAATATTGACGGGTAGATAAATGGTGTCTAGTAGCAGTCATAGATTTTCTTTTAAAATCATGAATCATTATTGAACGTTTTAGTTTTCATCCGATCTTGCTAATCAAAGCTGTCTTGTTGTTTTTCATTTTTCTAAAAGTTATAATAAAATATGACAACAGAAACGAGCCAAGAGGTCCATCTTCGGGTTATTCATTCCCGTGCCATCAAACAACAATCATGACGAGGTACCATAAAAACACACTTATTGTACAATCATAAATTTTCACGCACATGCGCCAATGCATTAATGTTTTACTCAGTTTCATTAAACGCAGCCACCACGTTATGTGTGGTAGTGTGATACAACAGTGTTTTTCGCATATAAGAGCCAGGATCACCTTTTTTTTGACGGTATATTACCATCCAACAATCACTATTTTCACGGTATGTCTCACGTGAAAAACGCGGTTTCGAATATGCTTATTGCTTACTTATTTTTGAATATAGTTTTTCTCTCCAAATCAACCTGGAATTCCGGTTAACCACCGCATTTTAAAAGAATGTGGGGTTGCTAACCCAGTAATGGACAAGGCGATTTTTGAACGTATTTACCGTACTTGCAGAGACAACATTTTGTGAGGCTGGTTCCAGACATTGACAATTTTAAACAGAAAAAATTTGGGGCCTCGGCTATCTCGAATTTTTTTCTTGCTAATTTCCAGTTGTTATTTCTGATTCGTATGTTGCCCTCAGTTAGGAAAATAAAGGTCGTCTTAATGGATTCCTTTCGCTGATTGTTGTTCGAAGGATGTGGCAATAGCCCGAGCTTTCAGCAGAATTTGCCGTATGGCCGTCGTCAAAGACGGATGCGTGTTTTAAATTTGTCTTGCGGTACAAGCAAGTATAATTTTTTATACCTATTGTTACTTGCACGTTACATCATGAGCGCTAAATCAGGAGGGGGATTAATTATGTGAGGTTCTTAGACGATGTAAATGCTTCGACCACTATTCTTTAATATTAATACTTAATTCATTATAAAATAAAAAAATTGTTCAAGTCGCGAGAATGCTTTTGAATTTGCGAGTAATAATAAACACGTAGCTTATTCTTCCTTTACATATTTTCTACGTGCTCGTCAAATCCTTTTTCGAGTTTTTGACTGTTTCCCAATATCACAGGCAGCGCATCCTTTACCATTAAATTTGTAAATTATTTTCCATTGTTCGGAACAAAGTGTTTTATTTTTAAGTTAGCCGAGTTATTTTTCCATTTTACTTGTTGATTTATAAGCTAATTTAGCATTCAATGAGTAAAAACTTTGTTCACTTTTCCAAGCTTTTTATCTAAGGGATACTGAAATATTTGGGCGAACGTAAGTTTTTACGGAACTTTGTTTGCTTAATGGGTGACACGAAGAGTATGGATTACATGGTTTTTGAAATTAGATCGAGAGAATTTTCTATTTAAGTAATAAATTCAGTGCTGCTAACACTCCTTCTAAATTCCCCAAACTACAAATAGTCTCTGTCCTTCAATAAAGTAATTTTGATGTGCTGCGTAGTCGGGACAAAGGATGGTAACTGGAAAAATTTTGGTATCTGCTAGTGTTTGTAGAACTGTGGTAAATTAAAACGACGATCTGTCAGTAATTCAACGATCGACCAAAATAGCTAAGAACGTGATGTACGCATCACTCTCTAATTCCACTGTGAATTGCTTGCCATTATTAAAGCTGTTAAATACTTTAGAGGAACACCAGAGGCATATCTTCAGGCAGGGCTGTTAGGACATCATCGACTTCACGCTTCCAAAATATGGGCTGACAATGAGGTTCTATGAGGAAAGCGTTTTCCATTGACTGTAGTTCCTCTGATAATTTTTCCACTTAATTGGAAAATATTAAAAATAGCGTACTTGACTGTATTGACTGCATTCCCGCCAATGCCATTGAGATCCAAGATCTTATAGGTGTTCCTTTAACCATTTGATATAGTTTTTAATTCCCCTGAAAGTAGTTTAATTTGAGACATGTTGAGGAGCTTCAAAATAACTTCGGAAATTTAATGGAAATTTTGAAATTGCGTTAGCTATTGGGTAATGCAAAGAGTAATATAAATGGGTAATGTCGAAAAGCTCTTTTGGAGTAACATCATGAACATCAAATTGTTTTCCCGTGAATAGTCTAGAATGCATTTTCGTTTTGTCCTAAACTTAGAGACATGGAGAAATAGTGAGAAGTCAAATATACGGCAATCTTTTACTTTGTCCATAACCTTTACGCCGTTTATTCTAAGAAAATCTGGCATTGCGTTGACTCCGAGCGACAACTGATCCCAGTGTCGACAACTGTCATTTGCCGACCCGCACTGACAGCTCGCAGCAAAGCTTTAAAAGACCGTCGAAGCTTTTTTTGCAAACTATCCACTGTAAGTAGTAAAATCATATTCAGCTCAGCCCAAAATATGAAAGCAGCAGTGTTCAGCAAATGAAACACCCTCTGTATCCATGATACTCATGTCAGTTGTAATTTGAGGATATTCTTACTTCCCATTACACGATCTTCGTTCAGAGCATTCTGATCGCAAACTTTTCAAGCCCAGTTCTGTCAAAAAAAATTAAAAGAGAATGATAGTTCTGCTATTGCTGGTTTCTATTCAGAAATATTTTCATGTTTCTGAAGCTAGCAACATAAAGGTTAACGTAGAGCTAAATTAGCCAGCTGATTTTCAAAGAGTAATGACACCCTACCACGTAAAAGAAGTTGACAGCAGCAGCGAACAGCAGCCATCTGCTTTGAGTTTCAGCGCAATCGAGCAACTTCTGGCCAAGCAGTTCGACAATTTCAGAGAAGTGATTGTACCAAGCCTTGACTAGTCGAGCCTGGACGACGCCGCCATTATCAGCACCGACAACGATCATTCAGTGGCCTTCAACGCCTCGACCACTTTTGATTTCTCGGTTTGGTATACGGGCTCAGCTGAGGTTAGCATCACGTATCCGATCAAAGTGAAAATATATCTCAGAGCAAATAACAAGAGTTTGATCAAAATGGCGGGCTCAACGAAGAAGTATTTCTCTGGGAAGAAACCTAAAGGCTTCATCTCGTATCGCCTGGCCGTGTCGACGAGCTGCGCGTCGCTGTGGCGTGGGGGCGGCCGGTTGGTGGCTCAGCTCTGTCTTCCGCAGGACGGTGCCCTCCTGCCTCAGGCCTCTGGTGTGCGGGCCAGCAACTCGAGCCTTGTGTCGGCGGTGGTGGGGGGCGTGGCCAAGTGGCTGCTGCTGGTGCCCTGCAACACCGACACCCTCGCACTCGCCTGCTGCAGTCGCGCACTTCAGGGCTAAGTCAGTTAACTCTAGTCAACTCTGAAATCTGCCACTGAACTTTGATTCTAAGAGAATTAATTTTGTTCAACAGTAGATAATGACAATTTTTTTTATCATTTTTCGAATTATTAGCCGTTATGATCCATTTTTAGGGTTATCGATCTTGCTCGTGAACTTCAGGGACATGAACTCCGAACTTCAAAGTTCCGTTTAAGAAATAGTATTAAAAGAAGATGTTTTATTCCAATCAAGCCTGATAGATATCT
Source organism: Platorchestia sp. MABIK (assembly GCA_014220935.1). NCBI lineage: Eukaryota > Metazoa > Arthropoda > Malacostraca > Amphipoda > Talitridae > Platorchestia > Platorchestia sp. MABIK. The sequence goes on along the minus strand of JACJUY010009686.1, from coordinate 21,118 downwards.
CGTACATTGGTTTTTCAAATGCCTTATGACTAACACCAGGACGCAATGTACAAGGTAATTGGAAAGGGATAAAAAGACACGTTGTGTTGGTCACTTGGACTTTATTCCTCTCAAACAATCCCGGCTACTGTCTAAGGAGGCAGCACGATAATATTTTGGGGGCGTTAGACATACAGTGAATGTATCCTGTCTTAGCAACAATATCTTGTTGTGGGATCTAACACCGATGAGAATTGGTAAGATAACGCATTCTGTGAAATATGTGCCTTTTATTGAGCTAAATGATTAACAAAAGACACATTCTTCGATTCAAATCACCGAACTAATTGGGTTGAAGCACACTCTGCGGAACAAAAAGAAGTCGCCGGTTCGGTTGACAAAATTTTACATTCATTAAACGGTATTAATGTTAAAAACTTGCGCCTTTTTGTAATAGTAAAACAGTCACGCTATTTCATGACAATCAGGATCGGAAAAATCTTTTGTGACGTTCATCTGGGTCGTTCAGAAGTTTGGTTCCAGTTACTAGCATAGAAATGAGTTCGGATCTTGGTTTTCCAGTGTGGTAGGGAACAGCCTGTCGTCAAAAGTTGTTTTTTATTAACTCTTATTAAAAATAATTGATGAATCGTCAAACATTGGACCAGGGAAGAAGGCTCACGTTTATATTGAATACCAGGGAAAAAGGCTCACAATTACTGCGCATGTTACTGACTATATCCCTATGCACTCAATTTGTCTCTAAAAATACAACTTGAGGACGTATTGTGATTATACGACTATTGGGAGTACTTTGCCGAAAAATAACGACTGGAAGAGAGAGTTTCGAATTGTGATATTTATCGGAACAAGGCTGTAGTTTGTGCTATCGGTAGTACAACAGCCAAGCCCAAAGATTGCGCGTCGCAGCTCCCTGAGTCACGAAAGCTTGGAGGTGACGTTTGCAGGGTTGTGATTCCGGTGTTACGAAACTGTGGCACGGGCGCTTCGACAAAGTCTGCAGCGAGAACCTCAGTTGTCGACCTGCTGTCGCATTGAGGAATTTGGAGTGGTGACAACGCCGGCTTCATTGACGACTCAGGATAGTTGTCAGTGAACGTTGGTTGCAGAATGAGTTAAATATGATGTGCTGTAGCACACGTGAGGTTGTACAAAAGCCGTACGTGGTGACGTAATAATGCAGAGGACATCGCAGTAGCTCAGTGAGAGTTGTCAGCTTTAGCTACGATGGGGAAAAGTAATATTCGTGAGCATGAAAATTTTTTTTCTTTTCATTTAAAATTATAACCTGAAATAAATTTTTATTCATTTAACATGTTAGAATGCATGCTCTTAATATTTGCAAGGGAAGTTGTATCATCTATGATTGCAGCAAAAAAAAAATAATACCAAATGTTCATGTTGAAAAATTAAAAAAGAATTCTTAGAATTAAATTGTGAGTTTTAAACATTTATATTGTTGCAATGTTTTAAAGCCGAATATTGTAGAAAATTCTAATAATGTTATCAGTATTCACGATCAACTTTAAAATAAAAATGTGAACATACCATAACTACGGGTTAGACGAGAAAGTTCCAATCGTGACATGAGGTAAAGAATTGACTTATTCACAGAAAGAGCTGGTGTTACGCTTTGGAAAGATGAAAAGAATTACAAAAAGATTTCAAGTAACCTGGATATTCCTTTTACTGCAATTAGTTCATTCATTGTAAGGTCTAAAAGATGTAACACACCTGGAAACCAAAGAAGGAAGAAAGAAGGGTTCCATTGAAAGATTTCTCCAAAATTATCGAGAGTATTATTACACCAGATTTTATAAAATCCAAGTGCTACTCGTTAGGAGCATCAGGAAGATTTGCACTGATCATGTCTCATTCATGTAACGTGTCATGTCTGGACGCTTCGTATATCCATATTTTGCATTTGTTGAGTTGGTCCGGTATTACTTGTGCTCTTTCTATTTGTTGTAGGTTACGTGAGGGGACAGTTGCCGATGTTCTCTCGCCCTCTCTCTAGTTCTTTTCGAACTTTATATGACTACACACCGGGATACTGTCTCATCCATTGCTATTTATATGCTTTATGTTCAATAAATTAGACCTTGTCAACAATCTTCTGACCCTAGGAGACTGATGGGGGTGAAGGCGGATTTAAAACAAGATCAGATCTTGTTAGAAACAGAATAGAAAGCAATGAAATTTACTGGAACAACGTCAAGTCACGGACCTCGAGGCATTCTTCAATTCCATTCAAACGGCAAGATGGTTCATGACAAAAATTCGTTGGAGATCACATGGAACATCAGTATTGGGAAAGAGTGTTATGGACAAACGAAATAGGCATTGAGTTGTTTAGTCATAATAACTGGAATCGTGTGTTGAGGAAAGATGGCGATGCCCACACACTTGCAAGAGAACACCGCACCAACTGTCAAGATTAGTGTGGTGGTACCATGATTTGAAAAGGAGAGAGAGGAGGGAGCTCTGCCAAAGGTGATGGGAAAATATCAGTAATAAAAACTTAAAAATGAATATCAAAAATATACAAAGTTTTGAAAAAAAGTGCAGTTTTCTGTTGAGAATCGCCCGATTCCCTCCTTATTGTATTCTCAAATATACTGCAAATTCTACGCAAGACATTTCTAAAAACGGTGTTGAAATGTAGCAATGCCAGGTCATGTCAGTCCTCAGCTTGTATGTAATCGAGAACTTGTTTTGATATTTGAAAATTTGAATCTCAAAAAGAGCACCAACAGATACCAAGAATCTGGAAGTAACATGCCAGGAAAATAGAACAAAATACTAATAACTGCTTGCAAATCTTTGAGATCTACCTGAAGAGTTCGATCGCTGTTGATGTTAAAATAGGCTATTCTACTAAGTATCAAAAGATGATAATAAGTTCTTTCTGCACTGTACGAATACTTTTTCACCCATTATAATGAATCAATGGTATTAACTTCCAAAAAATCTAACAATTAAAGTTTCTTCGTATTCATTAGAAATTTGAATTCATATTCAGTGAACGTGGAAAATTTTTTCAGATCTCTTAAATATGAAGAATTAAAAATATTCACGTTTACGAATATTTATTTTCCTCTAGTGCATCAACCCTCCATTCACGCTACACGCAGGCTTGCCCCAAACTGCAGTTTTATCACCACATTATTCAGTTTTATACGCATGACTTACCTCCACCACTTCCCAATACCGACAACATATGTTTTGCGCGCGTTATAACTGACACAGCAGCAGAAACATGTTCATCAAAATTTACAGCACTCTCTCCTTAGGGGGATACAACTATTGTAGCTATGGGAATTAGCATTCTCAGGGGGAAAATATGAGGGCTCGAGCTGAGAGTTGAGTAGGCCTTCTTCTTGTTGAAATAAAATGTTTTTGTTATGTTAAGGACCATCTTTTTTCGGTTCACTGCAGTCCTGCTTTTCAGCACCTACTACTTTCTCCTTCGACTTTGATAATTTTTTCATAATCTTGTTTCTCAACTTACTGTTTCTATGTCCTTTCTGCATAGATTCTGCATTCCCTTAACTCCATACTAAATGGTGCTTTCCTCCTTCATCTCTTTGGATCCCCTTTGTGGCGGATAGGGGGCTTAAACTAATTAATAATTTAATCTAATCTATTTACAACACTCTACGTTTATGACCGGGTTGAACTGTGTTGATGTACCCGGTCATACCTCTCCACGCAGGACCAACATCAGCATCAGGCTTTCAAATTAGAATAACGTTGATGGTAGGATGCCCCAGAAGTCGCTGAACTTATTCGGGCCCACAGGTAGCTATACTCAAATTTGACCATTGTACTAGACTTAAGAAACATTCTACCTTTGTATCACCTGTGGTAAATAAATTGTTTAAATTGTTTAAATTGTTTAAAATTGTTTAAATTTGCAAAAAATTGAGAATCAAGGCCACGCGCCTAACAGACTAAATATCTAAAAAGCTTTATAACCGTTTAAGCCTCCCTCCCATGAACACACTCCTACTTGAACATGCTTGCCAAACTTAGACTAAAAATGATTCATAGACCCTGATCTATACTCCAATTTAACTTTTCCTTCAGAGTACATCTCGGTGCAGAACTCTAGATTTAGAAACTTTAAACTACATGCACAGAAATCCTACAGACGAACAAATTTCACATGAACCATAGGATCGCCAATCTCTCCCTATAACGGTACTAGAAAGCGATCACTACCAATAAAACGTCAATTTCACTAAAATGTTGTGACCCACCTATAGTCGCTGCGCTAAGGTTGGTGTTGGACATGTACTAAAGCGGTAATGGAAGAATCTCAAATCCCATTACTTCTTTGTATATTACTTTCAATTTTAGGGTTCTCGAGAGCGGTTGGGACGGTCTTCTTCCTAGGTAGGAAGCTTGAACCTCAGCTATTTATTTTACTTTTTATTTCAGAATACTTAAAATATATCTTCGAACTATCCGTGCCCACCCCTTTAACTGTTTCCAATTGTGTTTCGTTTTTATCATCAGTGGACGCTCCCTCATTTGAACATTTTCCTATTTACTTTTTTCCGCTGTTTGGATGCCATCAGTGGTCAGCTGATTTTCCTATTTCCTTGTGGGTGGGGTAGCTCTACTGTAGCTAGGCTTTGCAACTAAGCACTGGCTGGCAGACTCCCCACCCCCCATTTTCTTCCTGTTTAATTTTCATGACACTCTACCTTTACACTGGACACTCTTCACGAACTCTAAAATGGAAATCGTTTGGACATTTCCATCTTCCTTTCCCGAATCTAATCGAACTCTCAGTCTTCACCGGCTATAGGTTAATATTTATATACTTGCTCAATATTGTGGTTACGGGCTATGCCAGCGTCGTGACCAGCGCGTGTAAATGTGTTTGAAGTGGCAGTCTAGTGCCCTTGTAGTTGCTCATGTGTGTGTGTGTTTGTGTGTGAGCCTTATATGATTATAAATGTTTTACGTTTGCAGGCTTTTATAAATTAAATAAATAAAAATAAATAACAGTAACAACGATTTGTACTTATGAATATACATTTTTGCGAACGTTTGCATGAACAGTGTAAAAAATAGAAATGAAATGAAAATAACGACAATCAGATGAAACCGGTGAGTGCAGCAGATGTGGCAGCATTGCATACCCTGCATATACGTAGCAGCGCACATGCTCCTCGCTTGAGTTGTGTGCTGCATGTCAACGTACAATATCTTGATGAAGCATCTCCTCACGGCTAACTTAAACTGAGAGCCTAGTGTGCTGAAATAAATTGAATCATTTGAAATCGCTAAAATAATGTTTCAGCTACAAAAAAATGATGTTTGAGATCTCTGAAAGTGAAGTATCGTACGGAATAAAGTATCGATTATATTATGTTTTAGTATACTGCAATTTGAAATTCAACATGGCTTGCTTTATAACCTGATGCATGAGTATGAGTGAAATTCAAGATTTTTAGCAGGTAAGGGAATTACTGCTTGATCATTATGGTATTTCCCGCCTCTTTACCTCAATGAGGTAGACAGCCGTACTATATAAAGTTTCATATGTCAATAAAACAGAAAAATTTCCAGAGGTCTGTTCTTATTGCTTAACATATTCAATGAGTGTACAGTTACGATACTGAACCTAAATCTGTTCTGTGCTACTGAAGATACAGCTTGCATCATTGCAGAGCAGCGCTGGTTGCTGTTGGCCTATAGTCAAAGTTTCAAGCATTTCAGAGTTTCGCATTCAGTATCCAATCAGTGAACTTGTAAAACGCTGGAATAACTGTTCATACATCTTTAATTTGCACCCACACGTAGTAGGGATGCTATCAAGGGTGTCTACGTAAATGAAATTCAATTAGAATTATTCATTCGACATTCCTGTGAACTAACTATATAAGTTCACTTTTGAAGCTCCAGAACTTTGTCCAACATGTTGCTACCGATCGTTTTGATATGTGTGTTGCACACATTATACAGAAGGTGTTGCGTAAGGTGATGAGTAACTTGATTATCAAACATTCTCTCGTGTCAAAAAATATTCCCCTGAGCGTATCGTAAACAGAAATGAGTTTGGATAACCGTCATTAAGGGAAAGAGTTTAATATTTTCAGTTCGTTGTGGTGATCATGTTTTTTCAAAGCTAAATTGGAATTGGTCTGACTTGAAACATTTCAAATCTAAAACACGCGATTCTCTGCTCAATTTTTGCAAAAACAAATTCACATTTGAACTTTTTCAGACGTGGTCTCTTAGAGTAATTCCCAGCTCATACTTCCTCGGTCGAAAACAAGAAGCTTTTTAAAATTTCCTGGCACAAAGGGTCTGCACAGCAGTCTAACGAGCAGCTCCAAATCAACTGGGCAATAATGTTCATTAAGCGGCGCTCGAGAGCCGTTGATATTCCGGGCGCATTTGGGAGGGTCGTTCTCACGCTCTCGTGCTCAGCCTGACGACAGCTCGGACCTGAACTTTGGCTGCCATTGACTTCAGTGTTATTGCTAATGGATATTTGCCCCATAAGATCAGCGTTATGTGTCGGCTGCTTCAGGGCTATGGCCGCGCTTTGAGGGGCGCCAGCATTGCGGCCAATCGAACGCTCGAGATGGCACGAATGCAGTGGCGGCTACAGGTGCTCCATTGGCGTCCTCGGGTAGAATAAAGGCCCTCGATTGCCGCGCCAAACGCTCAGGCTTCGTAAGTTAGATCTGCAGCAATGCAGATGTGGGCTATCGAACGCTTGAGACCTACCCGCTGAATAAAGTGTGGGCGCGCATGAACTTCTATTGTATGTTACTGTGACGGAGAGGCGTTTAAGTATCATTTTCTTGTGAGTTTTGTCTCAACGTGTCCGAAAACTCGTGTTCAGCTTTCTTTCATCAGTCGTGAACAGGGTTACCATTGAGAATTTTACCAAAAACCCTAGCATAGGCATAGAAAACCCTAGAAAACATCAGATATCAAAATTAAAGATATGTATTTACTCACCTTTATTCCTGCCTTACTCTGACTTCTCTTCCTCTTCTTCAATGGCTGCTGTCAAACATATAGCTGTTCAGAAATTTTTCATAAAATTTCTATGCATCCCTGCCGAAGTTTTAAACTGTCCTTAAACAAATTTACTCTCAAATAACTAGTTAGTTATTTAATTACTGAAGCTAGTGTGTCTTTCGTAATGGGTCACGAACCTTGAATTTCCCACCTTTCTTCAAGCTTGAAGAACAAGACACAAATTTGTGCCTGCTGCGAGCTCCGGTGGGCGTGTAACTCAGAAGCTGTAACGACCGTGAAGAGCAATGCCCAGGCCACTCACTCCTTAATCTTTACATTTGTTCCTGCACTAGACCATTGTCTAGCGATAGGAGTGTTTCGGAGCTATCATCACGTCAACCATTTGCTTTGATTGGTGAAGTAGCTTCGTCATCGTGATGGAGTAAACAATCTCCGACCGGGGCCCTGTCCCGTCTCCGCCGCTCAATGGAGCCTGGAGGAGATGACAGCACACCGCACCACAGCACAGCTCTACTGCCCAGCTTTGTCCTAGGAACGTCGCCCTTAAGGAAAGGCACTTGTTAGGGTGATTGGGGCAAAATAAAACTTCAGTCATGAAGTACGGGCTATTCACTCTAATTCATTCAATAATTAATCTCTTGACTTATGCCTCCATTAAGAGCAAATTTGTATATACTCTTCCAAGTTTTCCCCTTCTCTATTCTATAAATTTCAGTGCAAAACTTTGTTTAGAAACATTTAACGATCATTTCTTGCAGAGTGGCAAACTTCTTAAAGTGCTCTGCGGCATGCTCATGTAATTTTATTATTGCAGGTTGTAGTCATGAGAGGAGCAGGCCCAGACCGGGGTGCACCAATGTGCCTATTTCTTCGCGTTTCACACAGGTGAAGTGGGGTCGCACTAATTTCCACCGGGTAGCAGCAGTCCAGCTTTGAGTTACAAAACTCGTGTAATCCGTTAACCCGAGTGTTTTCTACGGTTAAATTAAAACTTAGAGTTGGCTCTGCCCAGTTATTTATACCCTGTCTGAAAGGTTTTGCTCAATAGCACCTTCTTTCAATTTCTTGTTCTGTCTCTCTAAATATCTCAGACTGATCGCACCGCTTTCTATATCCCCTATTAGTTGTTTCTGCGGTTGTCAAGTCGTACAATCATTGTTTACTGTTACAATTAATTGTTTTGCCAGAACTATATCTCTGAATGTTTCGGCTAATGTTTACAGGATGTTATACGGCATTGTTCAAATATGTACTTTGAAATAAAAAAATCAAAAATTCCAGACCATACTTTTTTTCGTAAAATTGTACTTGTGACGTCATAATTTTTGAATGGAAAGAAATTTCGAATCGCCATATAACGTCCTGTAACGCCCAAGTCTTTCCGCATCCAATGATACCCATATCATTACTGTACCTCAAAAACTGTCTGAGAAAATGCATTTTGAAACCACACAATCAGAGCCTCCCAAAAAAGGTAAAACAAAGAAACATTAACAATCTCAATTTTTCTTTATTATTATTTGTGGGGTCAGCTAGGCCCCTTGAAATCATTATACAGTAATAAAGAGACATAGAAGATGACATAGCAACGTCGCGCTCTGAAGAAACGGCAGAGGTGGGGTGTTACAAGATGACGCACCACCTCCCCCCCTCCCCTCCCCCCAATACTTCGAACGCCCGTAGCGGGTGAACCAGCGAACGTACGAACTTCATTTTTTTTACAGGATGTACCTGATCTCTTACGCTTTCCATAGCAGCTAAAATCAATATTTCTACAAATTACTAAATTTCTGGGGGGACGCTTGCCTTTAGTTATAACAAGGAAAATCTTTTTCTCATTTGATTAAAGATCGACTAGAAACTTCACGCAATCATTTTGAATCTTTTTTTCTGTAACTTCATCAAATGGTTTATATCAGCTGTCGTACTCCCCCCTAAGCACATTTCACTTATTTCTTTGTAGTTCCTTGCTTTGTTCGAATCAATGTCAGACAACTTAATCGTTTGGAGTACAGAATCCTTTACGAAGCAACTCAAGAATGCTCGATATTCTGCTGAAACGCTTGAATGGAAAATATGCATTATGAAATGTTCAGTTAGGAATTCAAAATTGAGTTTATTTACTTTCCGCAAAATATATTGAAGAAAAAGTAGCATATGTTTAGTACCACGGTTTCTAGGTATATCGTAAATATCGTTTGCTCCGTCAACTTTGTCCGTTTTTGCTTTCGTCTCAAAATAAAGAAGCTAAGCAGAGTATTGGTCCAATACAGCAGAGATTACATTTTCTCTAGACAGCCATCTGGGTTGTGAAAACTTAGGACTTTTATGAAGTTTACAATTGGCGGCTTCTTGTATAAGAATGAAATCACGCTGCCCTTTACTACTGCTTGAGAAGTACGAAGTTACGTTTTTCATAAACATTTATAAAGTAAAAATGACGGCAGTACTTTAGCAGCGTCGCTTGCACACAGATCACATAAATGACATATACATCCCATTATAAAAACCGAAGGAACATCGTCTCTCAACAACTTTTGGAAACCTTTTTTTGAACCCATCATCGAACTACATTTACCACTGCCAAGCACGATTATGTTCTTTAATGGAAAATTATTCTCAATTAATAATTAAAACGATTGCACATATTTATATAATCCTAGAGCAGTTTCATCTTCTACAACAACACTATCTAAGAGTGCATCCACAACGTCCTTTTTCTGCTTGTAAAATACCTGACAACTATCGCCAACACCTGCGTCACAGAAATGTCAGTACTTGCATCTATAACAGAGGTTCTTAACCTGTGTGGGGACTTCCCACCGGTGGGGAATGGCGGAGTTGAGAGGTAGAGAATTTCGTGCATTTGTTTCCACCCCTCAAAAAAATCGGTAGTATTTCAAAATCTAATACATTACATTTGAATGTTGACTTACTTTACAAATCATAATCATTTGAAGACTGTTTTAATGGCCAAAACAACCATAATGAGGTATGTATTGTATTTCATATTTGAGTAAAAGTGTCAAACTGCTGGGTTAGGAATGTCACAGATAAGTAAAATGACGATGAATCATCGCATGCAGTAAACTTAGTCTTGGGCCTTTTTTCCTTAGTGTGACAGGTGTGTAACAGAGCTCCCATTATTTAGTGCTAATAAAGTTCAATTTCTATTGAAATGCTGCTGTTTCTTGATGATTAAGATACAAAAACAATCTAGCATAATTTATAAACACTTTTTATAATTAAATACATACATACATATACTAGGCTTCTCCTCGCTATGGTAGGGTAGCCGGCAGCAGACCACAATCATCACTCTTAGTCACTCGGAGGCGAGAGAGGCAGCACTGGCTGCTCCAAAACTGCCAGGATCAGCAGCAGCCCAGCACAGCCATCTTCCACAGCCAGGCCCGACAGTCAAAGCTGGTTTACCCCGACCGCTTCATTGAGTGCAGCCCCTCCCCCCGCACAGGACAAGTCAACTCCATAACACGCGGGCAGGCTTCCAGTACCGCGTCAAAAAAATTAAATTAGCTTCTTTTGCACTGTCCCCACTCATTTCTGTCTGCGGTCATCCCTCTCGCCTCGTCCACAGCCAGACCCCTCTCATACAAAGCACGTTTCAACCCATCCATCCAATCATCCGTGGTCTACTTCGCGCTCTAATACCACTCACTTCCGACGTATTAATCTTTTTCACCAGCCGCTCAACATTCATTCTTTCAACATGCCCAAACCATCCAAGCACTGTTTCATCCACCCGCCTGCTCAATTTTTTGATAACACCCGTCTGCCCCCCAACCAACTCATTCCTGGTCTTATCTCTTCTTGTTACTCCACCTCAAACACTTCATCTCAAACACATCCAACTTCCTTCTCTCAGCTGCTCTCAAACCCTAGGACTCTGCTCCATACAACAAAACTGGCATGATCAAGCTTTCATACAGTCCCCTCTTAGCATTCATACTCAAACTCCTGCATTTAAAAACTTTCCTCATCGCACCCAATGTCTTGCAGCCTTCACTCACTCGATGCCTCACTTCTACTTCCATACTATCCTTAACAGCCACATCCGACCCGAGGTACCTAAAATGCTCTACCTCCTCTAACACTTCACCATTCATCCTCACATTCAAAGTTCCAAACACTCCACCTCTTGAACATCTTATCACCTTACTTTTATTCACATTTACCCTCAATTTACGCCTTTCGCACACTACCAAACTCTGCAACCAGTCCCCGCAGTTTTTCTCTGAATCGGCCACATGCGCTGTTTCATCTGCAAACAACAGCTGACACACTTCCCAATACATACCATTTTGTCCCACCAAGTGTGCACCTTTTCCCAACACTCTGGCATTCACTTCTCTCACTACACCATCCATAAACAAATTAAACAACCACGGTGACATCACACATCCCTGTCTCACACCAGTCACAACTGGAAACCACTCACTCACCTCATTCCCTGCTTTCACACATGCTCTGCTATCAATGTAGAAACTCTTGATCGCATTCAAAAGTCTCCCACCCACTCCATACAAGCTTACAACTTGCCATAAAGCCTTACGACCCACTCTGTCATACGCCTTCTCTAGATCCATAAATGCCCAATATACATCTTTTCCGTTTGCTAAGTATTTCTCATTTACCTGCCTCACAGCAAACATTTGATCCACACAACCTCTACCACTTCTAAAACCACATTGTTCTTCAGCAAGCACACGATCCGTCATCTCTCTCACTCTTCCAATTAAAACTCTTCCACACAGCTTCCCAACGACACTCAGTAGACTTATACCTCTAGAATTACTGCACTCATACCTGTCACCTTTCCCCTTGTACAACGGAACTACACACGCGCTACTCCAATCTACCGGCGCTTTACGAGCCTCAAAACACACATTAAACAAACGTACCAACTATTCTACAACCACATTTCCTCCTTTCTTTAGAAATTCAACTGTGACGCCATCCATACCTGGAGCTTTCCCATTTTTCATCACATCCAACGCACCTTTTACTTCTACACTTCTCATTCAACTTCTACGAGTATTCACTTCTCCAAACACAGGCATTCTAACATCACTTCCAACAGCTACCATTCTCGCAACCCTATCATCCTTCACGTTAAGCAGTTCCTCAAAATACTCCGCCCATATCTTTCTCACATCACAACCCTCCACTAGCAGCATACCATTTGCATCCTTCATTCTGGCCTCACTCTCCACCTGTCCTTTCCTTATTTTCTTCCCTTCTTTCCAGAAAACCTTCCTTCTCTCCATGAAGTCCCCTCCCAACTTCCTCCCCCACTCCTCATCCACCGCCCTCTTTGCTTTCCTTTCTTTTGCACCTCTTTCTTCCTCTCCTTATACTCTTTGAAATTATGTTGGCTGCCCCTTTACAGCCATCTTTCGAACGCCCCCCGCTTTCTTCTCACAGCCGCTCCTACTTCTCCGTTCCACCGTTCACTCTCCTTTCTAATCCCCCCTCCAACCTTCTTACCCCACACACGTCCCTTGCACATTTTTCCACAGCATCTTAAAATAACTGCCATTCCCCTTCTATTCCACAAACATCAATTACCTTCACCCTCTTATACTCTACTTTCATCTTCTCCTGATACACTCACCCTCAGATTCATGTAATTTGCTTACATTTAACACCTTCCTTCCACTCCTCCTTTTCACACCTCCCCACACTCCACCTACTCTCAACTTTCCCTCTAAGAAGTAATGATCCGATATCCCATTCACCTCACCACGGAACACATGCACATCGAGCAAACGACCAATCACTCCCCTGCAAACCAAAATATAATCCATCAATTCTCTCTCCACTATCACACCTCTATTCGCCCTCACATAAGTATACTTGTGTTTATATTTCTCCTCCCAACTCCTCTCCGATTCCGGTCCATATGCGGTCACAAACACCCATGACTCTACCCCCCATTTTACTCGCACCTACATTGTTCTTGCTCACAACTCCTCCATTCAACTACTTTCTCTCTGATTCTTACACTCAATTATGTGGCCACACCTTTTCTTGCATGTCCCCCACGCACCCCAGATATTCTTTCACACACACTCCTAATCAACTCACCACTACCTTTCAACTTCGTCTCACTCAGGGCCAACACATTCATCATCCGGCTTATCATTAATCTTCCGATCTCCTCCCTTTTATTCTCAATTGCTCTACTTCCACACCCCCTTACATTCATAGATTCTAGTATCAGGGTTTGAGTGGTCTTTCGACCCCTCTTACCTCTTTCGTTGGCCTGCTGCCTCTCGGGAAAAACACAAGAGGAGGGGATCCCAGTCTCCTCGCTCTGTCCACTTTAGTTGCTTCTTACGACACGCAGCGGACTACGATGGGACAATTCTAGAAACCCCCCCGCCACAGGGGGAAAAATAATAATTGAATAATTACTTTTTATTATTACCCATAAAAAATACCCTTGTAAATTTTAATTCGAACAGTATTATTTTGTCCATTACAAATATTTATCCATGAAACAGATATATCAGACAACATTCATTCCTGATTTGATGAAAGCATTTCTCTTACTGCCAGTAATAAATTTAATATATAAAAACAAAAATTTAAGGCCGTACAATGATACAAAAACGCAATATAGATGCGAGCTTTGTTCGTTTCATTGATAATTGTTAAGCGATTTTGCTGTCCGAAAATAATTCTTTACAAGCCGGAAGAAGATGACCAATGTTAGCAAAAGGAATATTGTGGTCGGTGAATATGCAGCTAGTGGAAGCTCACTCTTTGCCACCTGTTCGCTTGTCGTTGGTTTCTTCTTATTAAAAAACTGAGAAATACAAGTACCTGCTCTTGCTGTTTCAAAACATTTTAGATGTTTCTCTGTAGTTCTGTGTCTCAGCGGCTTAGATTTGTTGGCTTTCTCGAGAGTAACGTTGCAACATACTCAAAAACTCGAATCAGTGTCTTTAGCATCGACTTTTAATCAATATTTCAACTCTGGATCGTTTAACCATTCGGCTTTGATACTTTGAGTGTTCCACTTTATTTTCTTGCTTGAACTGTTTTCTTCACTCATTATGGATAGGCACAAGATATCCTTTTTATAAGCTCAAGCTCGTTACAAGCGACACAAATTATTGTTAGTGTCTCCACTTTCCGGTTCAATGACAACTTTAAAACTAACAGCGCAAGCGGCTCAGTTAGTCGATATGACTGTGCGCTAACAAGCAGACGGGAAGAGGTGGCACGCGTTTGGAGTTGTCACAGAGTAATATCCTCGAAAAAACTTCGCGCAGCAAACTTACTCAATTTCCCCTCTTTCAGGTACCATGCCTACGTTACGCTTGTGCGTGAAATTATTTAGAAATATCTAGATGGACTGAAAAAAGATCTAACAAATACTCCAATATCTAAATGCTTCCTTTCAAAATCCAAATGAGCTCAGAATAATCCAGATCTGGAATAAAATGGTCCAAGTTGGCAACCCTGAGCTGCTAAGCAGCCAGACAGATGTTAGCCACACCAGCTTACAAAGGATGGATGGTGAAATAACAATTGCAATCAGAAACTTGCGTTTAAAACTCTGTTGAGAATTTCCGTGTGCGGCTCTCAGGTACTTCTCAGTTTGAACTTTAAAGGAGGCATGAAGCTAACGGGGGCGGAGAAGGAAGCGATGCCGGTGAGACTTTTTTTAATGATATTAGAGGATTAATATTTATTAAAATCACGCGCCTCGCTCTGCGGGTATTTCTACTCGTCGTGTGTTACTTAGATGGATTTACGTGGAACCACGAGGTGTTGCGCAACGCCTGTGCATTCGCCACAACTTCCCTCGTTATCTTGGTTCATTTCTTTAACCGTGCTCCTAACTTTGTTTGTGTGAATGGGTGTATTTCATGTTTATTTTGTTTAACTAGCCATTCAGAGCGGTATTACTATTAATTAGGCTCTGTCGAGCCACCTCTACTATTACTATTAACTAGGCTCTGTCGACCCGCCTCTACTGTACTATAACTATTAACGGTCAATATTGAATTTAGGCCTTCGCGGAATTTAAAAATTCCGTTCCAAAGAATCACTATAGGAACACATTTAAAAACGTTTTACACGAATGACATTCTACTCGCTGATGCATCATTTTCGAGTTATTCAACTTTGAAGTTATACGAACGTCGTATATAAAAGTGAAGGAACGGACACGTAAATATGCTGTAATACGGTATTAACGTAACGATGGGTGAGGTTAGGGTAGGTTATAGTAAGTTAGTTAAAGAAACTAACCTAAAATAACATAAATCAACCTAAAATAGCTTACCTTAACTTACCCAAACAGAGCCGTGTTAATTTCCCGCCAAGAAGTGGGCTTGTCCCGCCAGGAAAGTGGGCGTCACCCAACAATGCGGCGACTAAGCAACCGATCATATAATGTTATTCCTATCTGAACGTAATTATTGTTACATCTCTAAAATAACGCATCAGCGAGCAAATGTCATTCATGTAAAACGTTTTTAAATGTGTTTCTTTAGTGATTCTTTGGTACGGAATATTTAATTTCCGTGAAAGGCCTAAATTCAATATTGACCCAACTAGGCTTTGCCGAGCTGCCCCTACGAGACCGTAACTATTAACTATGCTCTGTCGAGCTGCCTCTACTATACCGCAACTATTAACTAGGCTCTGTCGAGCCGAACTAACTTTGCTGTCAAGCTACCTAAGTGTTTGGAGAGCTCGATTGGCCTTCTTTAAGCTGTTAACCTCTCTTTGCTACTTGCTCTGAGTGCCATTCTTCTCCTATCTTTTCATTATTTTTCTATCTATTATCTACCCTCTCCTTCTAAAAGAGGCTCCAATGGCTTCACTCGGGAAGTAATTCCTTAGTTGAGGTTTATCAGGACTTGGGTCGTTTTCCCAATTAAATTTGTGTTCAGCGTTTGATTTTATTGAAATAATTGCAAGAAACTTGCTATTTTGCTAGTTTATAGTTGTGTATTTCGCTAGTTTATAGTTTTCTTTTCGCGCAGTATACCGTAACTACGGCCGGGTCTTGTCTGCTTCCAACCCGAGAGAAGATGAGGGCGTCTTTTCGGCTCTGCCATATTCTTGTTGTGCGCCCATCTAACTCCTAATTTGTCAGATGTTCCTACCCTTCTGGAGGTACTTTTCAATAATTAGATTACGTTCCAAATCAATTAGTTGCTTTGTCAATGAATTTGAACCTTAATATTTTTTTATAATTCCTGTTCACTCGTTTGCTTTCGTTAGTCTCAATAGTCGCCTTAGTCAGCGTAGTCGCTATTGATGCTCTAGTCTCACCCAATTTTTTCCCATTCTTTTTAGGCTGCGCTGTTTCCTGTGTGCCCTAGCTGAATACTTTTGCAAACTCGGAGGAAGTGCGGGTATCCCTACCGACTTTCTGGAACGGAATACAGCTCCGCTCCTGCCTCAATTCGTTGTTGAACTTTACGTGCTAGTCTTTTGTTTCGTTACCAAATTAAAACTTTCAAAATACCTTTAAGTGTGTAATTTCCTTACAACTCGTGCGTTGCCAGCATCGAGCAGAACCGAATGTGTTAGCAGCTGAATTAACAACTAATGCAACCTGCTTTCGATTAAACGAATAATAAGGTTTATAACAATTGCATTTATTACTAAAAAATTGTTTAAAAAACAAGGATCTTCGATTTTATGCGGATGCATAGGAAACCTCAGAAATAATTTTTTTGAGGAAATCCATAAAATAGCAAATAAAATGGGATCGCAAATAATAAGGATTAAGAATAAGGACCGTTTCAGTAAAGATTTTGCTTTCAGCAAGCAAGTTAGCATTAATTAGAGATTTGAGTCGGAACTTGAGCTTGGCGGGAAACGGTAAGAGTTGGGGGCACGCTACGTTAGCAGCCACCTCACTTCCCAGGCCAGCCACTCGCCGCTCCTTCTACGAGTCTCGAAGCTGAAAACAAAGAAAGATAATTAACATACAGGCATTTAATTCTTAATTTACTGTAAGGAGAATTTCAAAGTAATTAATTTAGTTTTGTTTGAAGAGCCACCATCAAACGTGCGACCCATCGGTATATTGCTCAGAATGAAATTGATGGTTCGAGTCCTAGAGAAATCTCCATATTCTAAATGGCAAGGGTTCGGAAACTTTAGGATTTTGGCATGACCGGCCAGCTTCCTCACCTCAAGGCCGAAGACCTTGAAGAGTAGATCCCCTGGTAGTGGATTTACGTCCGCCTGTCCCCAGTCCGGTAAGTGTGGAGCAGCAGCGAAGACGAGTGCTTCCAGCAGGTAAGTGTGGAGCAGCGGCGAAGACGAGTGCCTCCAGCAGGTGAGTGTGGAGCAGCGGCGAAGACGAGTGCCTCCAGCAGGTGAGTGTGGATCAGCGGCGAAGACGAGTGCCTCCAGCAGGTGAGTGTGGATCAGCGGCGAAGACGAGTGCCTCCAGCAGGTGAGTGTGGATCAGCGGCGAAGACGAGTGCCTCCAGCAGGTAAGTGTGGAGCAGCGGCGAAGACGAGTGCCTCCAGCGGGAAAGTGTGGAGCAGCGGCGAAAACGAGTGCCTCGAGCAGGTAAGTGTGGAGAAGCGGCGAAGACGAGTGCCTCGAGCAGGTAAGTGTGGAGAAGCGGCGAAGATGAGTGCCTCGAGCAGGTAAGTGTGGAGAAGCGGCGAAGACGAGTGCCTCGAGCAGGTAAGTGTGGAGCAGCGGCGAAGACGAGTGCCTCGAGCAGGTAAGTGTGGAGCAGCGGCGAAGACGAGTGCCTCCAGCAGGTAAGTGATAACCTATGGTGCTTACGCGGACAAGTAGAGTAAGGTTCGTTGGCGCAGTTGGCGCCGATGGAAGTACAGGGTTGGAGGTCTACGAAAAGTCTGTTAATTGGTGCTCACGCACGCTACAGAACACTTTCGATCTTCTGTAAGACGACAAGAAGATCGGAAACTGCCGTACCAAGAAAGAGTTTCCTATCCCTGCCCTTTATCTCATGAATATCAAGGCACTAAACTCGATATTCTTGAATCTAGCTTTCATCTATAGCTTAAATCTAATAGGCGCGCTGGCAGAATAAAACAAAACGAGCCAACACGCCGAACTAAGGCTAGAAATTCGTACATAAAACCCTAGGTAGCAGCTGAAGACACAAGATTTGGGGTTAAAACCACAGCATTGGCAACCCTGGTCAGTCACATTGCAAGATTAGGAAATAAATTAATAAATAAATAAATTAAGGAACAATTACAACGATTTTCAGACAAATTGTAGGAGAGTGCCCTGTGAAGTGCTGAGTAGCCCCTCAAAAACAATCATGCGTCCAAAATTGAATTAATTTATTACTTCCTTAGTATGTAAAAACAAGGCCTCCTAGGCCCTGGAGGGGCACTGGTGGTTGATCCTGTAGAGAAAGCGCAGCTGCTCACCACTCAATTTGATGGTAAGCAGTGTAGGGAGAATTTTGTATTGCCTCCCACATGCTACCCAAGACCCTTGTGTTGTTCGCTAGCGTTTAGGTCTGGACAGGTTAGACGTTTACTCTCTGAACTTGATGTGGGTGGTGGGGTCGACCCGTTGGGTGTGTTTCCGCTGTTTTCCAGGGAGACGGCTGAGGTGCTAGCTCCCAAACTTAGTGTCATTTTTAGGTTACTGATTAGGTCTGTTCAATTTCCGAGTTGCTGGAGATCAGCCAATGTGACGGCTGTCCCTAAGGGTCCTCATTCTCCGGTGGTGGAGAATTATCGTCCCATTTCTATCACCCCAGTCCTGGCAAAAGTGTTCGAGCGGCTAATTGTGGGTGGACTGTCGCGATATTGTGAGAGTATGGGGTTACTCCCTGCAGCTCAATTTGCTTACAGACGGGGCTTAGGCTGTGCCGCCGCGCTATTATCCTTGTCCCACCTGCTTCAGACTGCTTTGGATGCGGGTCGTGAGGCTGTGGTTGTACAGTTGGATTTCAACGCTGCCTTCGATCGAGTTAGCCACGTAGGTGTTTTGAACAGGTTGGCACTCGCAGGGGTTGGTGGCAAGTTGTTATCAATATGTGAAGAGTTTTTGGCTGGACGAAGGCAGAGAGTGGTGGTTGACGGAGTGGCGGGTGACTGGTGTGAGGTTGTCTCAGGTGTGCCTCAGGGGAGTGTACTTGGTCCTCTCTTGTTTGTTTTATACACCAGTGAGATGTTTGATCTTGTGCGAAGTAATTTTATTGCTTATGCTGATGACTCGTCATTGGTCGCCGTTGTGCCCGGTCTCATGTTGCGTCCAGCGGAAGTGGAAGGCATGAATGCTGATTTGTCACGCATCAACGAATGGTGCTTGAGGTGGAATATGATACTTAATCCTAGTAAGTCAAAGGCGCTCATAGTGAGTAGATCCAGGACGAGTGAGCCCCCGTTCGGTGAGCTATAGTCATAGGTCGGGAAGTTATTGAAGTTTACCCTGAACTTGATTTCCTTGGTGTGCGGTTTGACGGGAGGCTCACATTTGAGGCTTATGTGCGGAGGGTAGTCTCACAGGTCTCCAAAAGGCTGGGGATCCTGAGGGTAATTGGTGGAATTTATTAGGACCCTCAGTTGGTGCGGAGAGGCTTCTGTGCCTTTCTTCTTCCTCTGCTCGAGTATTGTTCGCCTGTTTGGGGCTCTGCGGCTGATTGCCACCTGCGTCTCTTGGATCGCATTGTAAGATCTGCATCAGCGCTCTGTCCGGGTTTGGTGCTGCCATCTCTGGCGCACAGAAGGCTAGTTGCCCAACTATGCGTTTTTTATAAGCTATTCAACAATAGAAGGCACTGGTTGTTCCAAATGCTTCCTCCACGGGCCGTGCAGATTCGGGCTACCCTTGGTGGTGCTGCTGCTGCTGCTCACAGTTCTGAGCTGAGGGAAGTTAGGTGTAGGACTTTGCAGTATAGGCGTTGCTTTGTCCCTTGTTCCGTTGCCCGCTGGAACTCCCTTCCCTCTGCCGTGTTTGATTCGGGTTCGTTGGGTGGTTTCAAGGGTGCTGTCAACTCCTGGTTGTTGCGTGGCTGATGTCTCCTCCTTCTCCTGCTTTCTTCCTTTAGTTTTTTTCTTTGTTCTTTGTTTTTGTTTCACTGTTCGTAAAGTTGATGCTGGTGGGGTTTCCTATGTGAAATCTCTGGATCCACGATCCGTCCCGTTGGCGTTGCTCTGCTTGATTTAATAATAATAGTAAAAGTGGTAATAATAGTAATAATAATAATAACACTGTATCAACTGCATTAGAACTAAAACTTGGAGTTCGATTCATGCTAAAATCCTTGAAAATAGTCAGATAAATCTTTCAAAACTAATTTTGATTCTCCATTTATATCAAATTATTAACAACACTAGATAATCTAGTCAAATCTTACATGTTGTATTATTCAACTTGATAAAGGTTATTTAGTATGTTTAATGATATAAATCCTATGTCTCTTCTAGAATATACTGTTCTCAATTAACTCATTCTCACGATTGTTGTAAATTTAAGACTAGGAAAGAAAATTGTGTATTGAATTATGTGCGAACCCATTCATTAATCAGACTAGTGGGAGAGCAGGCGTACAAGGTAAAACATAGATGTATACTTTGTAATTGCACTGTGGACAAGATGCTCTAGAAGTCGCTGAACTTCCGCTGGCCCACAAGTTTCCATGCTCAAATGTGTCCCTTGAAATGGCCTTGAGAAACTTCTTACTTGAGGAACACTTGGGGTAAAAAAAATTGTTAAAAATTGTTAAAATTGTTTGATATGCATTTTTGTGCATTTATCAGAAAGAAAGAAAATATTTGTTCATGGGTTAAATTCCAATGAAGGGTATATTTTTTCAAATGAGTAGGAATTGTTCATGGCTAACGGTAAACGTTGCAAGCTGCACATGACACGACAAGTTAAAGTTTCCTACTCTACTGTGTCCTATTAAACAACTATACTATATTCCTATTAAACTATGTCATTAAAATACTATACTATAGTGCTGATACTATTAAATATGAAATTATTGTACCATACTGCAGATACCATTCTTCTTAGTAAATAGAACTATTCTCTCCTTAATCAAATAGAAAACAAAATCAAGACAGCGGCAAATGCAGCCATCCCACAAACCTCAGGCAA
>JACJUY010009685.1:3920-25524 GCA_014220935.1 Platorchestia sp. MABIK | reverse complement strand
CTGCGGCATTTGAGATTTCTGCGGCATTTGAGATTTCTGCTGCATATGAGACTTCTGCATCATCTGAAATTTCTTCGTCATCTATAGATCGATGTCGCTCACCAGCGCCTCTAGCACAGCATGCAAGCAATCAACCCCCAGCAGGGAAACCCGCAAATCTCAGAACACGCATGGAGGCGTTCAGAAACTTCAAAACTCGTTCCTTGTCTAACTTTTTGGCCGTAGCATCAATAGTTCTGGCCGTTCTATGCGGAAGTTATGCTTAGACTGTTAAAATCATGGATGCTTCGGCGAAAAAGTTAAACTGGCTTTAAATGTTTCCAGTTAAGCTGGAAAAAGTTAAACAGCACACGGAGAATTTCAGCTGGAACAAACACCATTGAACGTATTGTTTGCAACGTTCTAAATTTACCCTAAATTTAAGTCCTGCATTCCGTCGCTGCTCGTGGTAGATTCAAAGTCAATATAGGTGTGAGGGAGGGATTTACAAAATAACTGTCTTATGTATTACTGCAACTAAAATTCTACTTCGATCCAGGCAAGTCATGTGACCTCCTGGTTTCTGACTTTATTCTCATTAATCTCTCGTTGGTGTCCTCTGACCCAGGTAACTAAAAGTTTCCAGTGCACTGCTCAATTGTCTTAAAGACTATAACATACCATTTAGTTCCCGTTTGATTTTTAAGTTACACATAAGTTTGTTCTTTGTAGGCAACACTGTGGTCGCCCCCTGAAGGAGCCTGTTCTGTGGTTGATGCCTGGTTGTTGATTGTCCTACTTGTTCCTACTTCGGGCTTCGGTCGTGCAACCCATTGGAGTGTATGATATTCCAATTTTATCATATGTTCTGGGAAAAGTCCTAAATTTAATCCTAATTGGATGTGACCAATGATATTTATGAAGGCTCGATGTAGCCCATTATTTATGAGACATTGTTCTCAGAACGTGATTTTCATAATATTCATATCTTAGAAAATATTAAAATATGGAAAAAGGTAATCTGTGCAACATGCTGCGTTGTTTGGAAGTGTAGTGTAGGTCGAAAAATCTATTTTAGACAAGTAAGGAATCAAAGAACATTAATGGCGTACTGAAATATCGACCAAAACTCGTCAATGGGTCTCTATTAGAGTCAGTGGTCTATTGACGACTGTGGCAGATATCTCCATTGAAACAAAGTAGCAACCGTAATCCTAGCATAACAACACTCCAAACACCGTCGCAAATAACTGCTGTAGCTATTAATAGCCTTGGCAATCAATGCAATACGTATTTTAATGGTTGAAAAGCTGCTTGAATCTCCTTCAGTCGAACAGTAACACCTCCTATTGCTCTTAATGATTAGCAACTTACGAAACTGCACGGGCTTGAAATATCAGTGAGGGCATACAGCAGCAGACAACTAACCATCAACTACAGAGAAGCGACCGCATGCATTGGCAGTAATATTAAAGGTTATACAATAACAGCACCGCCAGAAAAGCGACCTCTTGAGCATAATCAGCGATGCGAGTTTGTAGTCGGAAGGGAAAACGTTGTTAAAAGAAAGGTGTACTGCATGATTATGAATAAAATTATTAGGAGAAAATCCCTTTAGAGAATATTTCGGCAGGGCTAATGTCGTTTGTGAGCGAAAGTATAGCTAAAGTGTGATCAATGTTAGACCAAGTAGTGTAGCTCAAGATCACTTAGAAAAGTGGCGTTAGTTCTAAGTACCAGCAAGGAAATATGCTGTCAATTTTCTGCTCACGTCACTAAAATAAATTGTCTCCCAAGCTTTCAGATCCGAGAGATCAGTCTTTTGTTTTGTGTTTCTGCAGAGATTTGTTTGTGTAGCTTCACTCATTCACAATGTACGTCATTTTTTTGCGTAGTGAGTTATCATACGAGGCTCCTGAACATTACGCAGCATAATATCATGCTGATTACATTACTTTCTATCTTTTTTAGTTTGTTTTGTTCTATTCGTAATGTTATCTTATGCCATTAAATTTTGCGCTTGGGTTATTTTAATGTTGGGATGAAACTTCAATTTCTTTGTTGCATTCACGATCGCCATTACCTGGTGATGAATATCTCATGTGTTTCCTTTCAGTGAACATAGTTAAAATCTTTCAGTAGGCTGGTATTGTTTTCCTGTTAATCAGCAGTTGCAGCTAAGAACTTTTCCTCTGTATCTAATCTTCCACCTCTCTGTGAGCTTTTTTTTCTAATATCCTTCTATCTCCGTTCGACGGCTTAAACTCCCTCTCCATCACCAAACTCTCCCAACATCAGTAATGCGAGTTAGAGAGCCCCGTTACGCACTAATAACCCAGCCATAAATAGCTTTAAACTACGCAGTCTTAGAATACAGTTGCCCACAGCAATCCCTCTTCCGTTCTCTCCATCACCAAACTCTCCCAACATCAGTAATGAGAGTTAGAGAGCCCCGTTACGCACTAATAACCCAGTCATGAATGGCTTTAAAACTACGCAGACTTAGAATACAGTTCCCCACAGCAATCCCTCTTCCGTTGAAAAGTCCGGCAACTCAGCTCGATGTTCCCTGTATCCTTATACCTGTGTTGTAAGTACACGGCTGTTGTGAAACGGCGCATGCAGGATTTGGCCAGAAGCAGTGTTCACTTTCCCGTCATGTTCTCTCTTGATTGTTCTCCAGACTTCAGCGTGACTTAACGAACGTTCATTTCATACAGCTGTCATCAACGTCAACGTCTCCTGACTTCCCTGAACTCTAATTGAAAACTTCCGCTTCGATTAGATCCCCTCGTAATCATGCGAATTAAACGAGTTCGCGGTCTTCTGGTAAGTGTCACCCAGCTTTAAATTTCGGAGGAGGTAAACTTATTGACTTCATCAGCGCTTCCGTTCTGTTGTGGTTGGATGGTAGCATCAAGTTAACACGTGAACGATATCGGGCTAACTGATGATTATACAGCATGTGTTGTATGGGGCTGACCGATGATTCCAATCACTGCGTGGCTGCTGATGTGAGTCGTGTACGATATCGGGCTGACTGATGATTGTTATTACCGTATGGCTGCTGATTTGACACGTGTACGATATCGGGCTGACTGCTGATTCCAATCACTGTTTCACTTCTTTTTCTGACAGTCATGAAGCCACGCTGCTTCATGACGCTTCAATCATTATGAAATACGTTCGGCAAATTGGGAGCAACATTCTAGCACTTATAAGTATAATCACCATCACATAGCGGTATAAATTTATTCAAAGAATAACAGGAGTGATTTCAGGTATAAAAAATTGTATAGAAATACTGTCTGAGTGCCTTAACAAGAGTTCGTACGTACAAAAGAATAATCCAAAGGGAGATTTGTATTTTCATTTCTTTTGAGTTGCCGATTTTTCAATTTTTCAAGCACAAGCGAAAAAATAAACTCGACACTGCATGATGTAGCACAGTGCGGAAATGGGGGTGTGGTGAAATGGGAAGGTGGTAAAATGGGGAATCTGATACTTAAAAATTACTTAATTGAGATAGCTGGACCAGGAGATCGATTTTTAAACAATTTATATCCTGGTAGCAGTGCAGCTGGCAAGGACATTTTTCCTGCAGACTTAACTTCGTTTCATTTAAGCAAAACTGTGGGTTTTGACCAGAAAAGAGAAGCCTATTTCTCAGAATAACTTTCGCTGTCAGGTATATGTACTGTTACAACACGAAAAGACAGCCCGTAGAGCAGCCTATTTCTCAGAATAACTTTTGCTGCCAAGAGTACTGTTTCAACAACGTCACTTGTTGGAAAATCCCGCCTCAGGTGTGAATGGCAGCCACCGCCTCCAGTGTGGTCCTGCGAACTAGCGGGCCTCCCACACACACCAGAGCGCTCGCTGCATCTGGCAGCGTCTTTGCGCCACACTCACTGCGATTTTATATGCCAACCTTTGTAAAAATGTGAACATTATGAAAGAAATGGGTGAGGCAAAAACTAAAGAACTATAAATGAAAATCCAAAAATGTGAAATATGAAGATGAGCGGTAATCATTACCTGAACAAAAATTGATATACTGCTAATTTTCCACGCGGAGTTTTAGGTGTAATTTTTTACATGTTCGGTGCTAAGGACATCTTTATTGTCTACCTAAATACACAACGTAAAATCGTTCCAGTCTTCGAAATTTTTCTCTGCTGACTCAATTTTATCGAATCATGTCACAAAAAGGATACCTATAATACACTGGCTGAGTGTAAATTTCAATTTTGTTTCGGATGGATTTGTATTTCAAGATTCTTGTGGCCATTTTCTTTGCATGAAATACGCTACAAGTTGTCAAGTTCTACTAATTTCAAATTATATCGTTACATAGCGCTGTAACTTAAACGTATTTCATGAAAAAATGGATGTGTTTCTTGAGATTTATCTGTTTTTGCTATTTCCTAATGTATTTGATACTTCGATGTAGTTCCTAGTATCTTAAAAATTTTCGGGGCATCATGAAGCACTGTGCAGGTCCTCAAAATCCTTTTAAGCACTAAGTATCTGCGTGAGTTTAAAAAAAATCAATTACATATGATCAAAATACGTAAAATACATCCTGATAACGAGCCTTTACTCTTTACTCGTCAGTAATAGATATGGGAGAAATATTTGATATACTTATCTATTGCCCACATAATTATCTTGCTCTATGTTTTTGAGATTGCTTGTCTAGTTTGAAAATTTTGCGCTAAGTTTTGTCAAACTCTTAAAAATCTTAACAAAAGGGCACCGAAATAGATGGCGAACTGAAGTTCAGTTATATCATTTTTTATTTCACAAGCAATAAAGTTTAAAACATTTCAAAGCTTACAGAAGACTTTCGAACAACACAATGCTGTGACTTTAAATTCCAGCCAACTCAAAACACTTTCAGCTGGGAACAGCGTAAGTTATTTTATTACCGAAAAATGTTTGCCGTTGAATTCTGGTCACTGAACGCCTAGACGAATCACGGGTCTGTCGGACGGTCTATTTCTTTCAACGTCATCGATTTCACAGTTTCTTATATGATTGTGCTAAAGAGTCACACTGGTTTCAATCTATGAGTAAACGAAGGAAGAAATGAGGTAAATTTACGCAACTTTATTATATTCTGAAAGATGACGTCCAGTGAAAAATTTGTTTTCCGTTCGAGTTCAGTTGACTTCATTCAAGTGTTCTGACTCGTTGATGTATTCGCTGTACTGGAACACAGTATTTTTTATTGAAGTAAGTTCTGTATTTTATTTAAAATCTCGTTTTTGTATCCTTGCAGACAACGCGTGACTGTCGACCTACCTGGCTCCGACTTCGAAACTTCGAACGTGTTCAGCGTGAGTACCGACTTTATAGTTCATTCAACATTTAATAAATATACCGCGCAAACATTAAATAAAAGAAATTCAATTTTATTTAATTTTTTACTTCATTTTACTGATTTGTATATTCAATATAACCGTTTACAGCACCCATTATCACCAGTGGACAATCTTCTGAAAAATACGTCGAATCTATAATGAGTCTTGCTGAATTCGTTCCCTATAGCAATGTTTGGCTTTCCCAGTGAAGTGGCAGTTTCTTTCTCGTTCTTTCCTAACTGCTCAACCTTGCGGAATTTTTCCAGTTCAAATCCAAAACGAAGGAAATTGCCAATCATATTTACTAAAGCACTCGATCTATGAATTCCTGTGATTTTTTCGCCGTCTAACGCGTGATGATAATATGAATAAAAAATTGTCACCGTGAAGGGTTGAGTTTTCAAAAATTCTAACATCGGTAGCAGCGCACGCAAAGGAACATCAGTCGCCAAGAAGAACGAATTTTTCGGCAGACGCGACCGCTCTATTTTCTCTGTAGCTCTCCGACAGCCATGCGTTGACAGCTGCCTCACCAAATGGACGTTTTTTGACCAAAATCCTCGAGTTCAGGTTTTTTTTTCGTATGTGATTTAACCATAAAGAGTACACAGATTCTTTTTTAACAAAAAAAACGAAACTTCGTGATTATGTCCTGAAAAACGGCAATCTGACAACCGTGGTCAACGCCTCCTACATCTCCACGCCTGCTCGCAGGAATTGCGACGTCACGGCAGTAGTCCGAGATTTTACGCTTTTTGTGATCAATCGAAGGGGAGAAATTGAGTTAGTTCCACCCTATAGTTGATTTTTTTTATGGAACGGAGCTAATCAAGCTTTGTCAAATCAATTTGTACAAGTATCACTATTATAAAAGGAGCAGCGTCCGTCCGTCCGTCCGTCCATGCGTCACACCCACTAGCCGAAAGTGTGTGATGAGCGTATCTGTGATACAAGCTTCAACAACTCCACAATTATTTTCGGTACATTGACCCTGCAGATTCAGAGTGGGAATGAACATCACGTACATAAATTGGTAGGTCAGCTTAGGTTACATAGAATATCAGCAGTTGAGACTGAGCAATGTATAGGAAAGGTATAAGATAGCATAGAAAATCGTGGGAAAACCATGTTAAAGCTCAGTTGGTCTGCCACTTTATCACGCTGTCAAGGAAGCCTAATGCCTATTTTTGATAGGAATTTCACCAGTGCACAAGATTAAGAGTATTTTAATCGCAGGTTCTGTTGGCTTGGATATATTTGCTTTTGATCCACATCTGAAGTAGGATATTTTTAGGAAATTATCTATTCCAGTCATTTGTGACAGATCGCGTACACCAAAAAAACTTTACACCTCGACCTTCTCGCAGCGCCAGCAGCGTAACCCTTTTAAAAAAACAGGAGTGTACTAGTTATTATAAATTTTTGATGGTCCGTGTGCACTCGGCCTCATCAACTCTCGAGAGATTGATTTATTTTCTCATGGCCTTTCTTTTACTTTGCCTTCTATCATATTTCAAATAAAGGGGTTGGACTAGTAATGATAATTCTAATCCTGTCACATGGGTGCCTAAAAAATTTTTGTTTCCTGTAATTATTTCTGGTACGAGAGAAAAAAGTTCAGTCGAGCTTGCTTGAGCACAACGTTAGCGTGTGCCATCAGAGCTAACAATTGTGAGCGGGGCATTGTACTCACGCATTTTCTTCCAATATCAACAAGGCTTAGGACTTCATTATATCTCTGGAGCAAATAAATTCCATAATATAGGATTTCAACGCACAATTTTCTTTTTCGAGTTATTCAGAGTCGTGATGTGAAGCGGTGCAACGCTGTCAAATTACGAGGTTGTAGCTCACGCGAACACTGAAGTGATTGTGTCCTATTTTGGTACTTTTTCTTACTGTTTTGTTAACCCTGTTAAACTGTATTGTACCTGGGCATTTTCGTCGGCCTGTTTTTGAACAGGATAAATATGAAGAGAAAACTGCGAGCAGGAGCTTAACATTATTTAACTCATGAATTAGCAGGTAGGATTAAATAATGATGCTATCCTTGCTTATATAGCATGACAATTAAGTACGGTATTTAAGTTTGCTGAAATTAGCTAATCTACCAGCGCGGGCTCACGTCATGTCCGAGCTAGCTAATCTACATTTCAATTTTATTTTGTTTCAGAAATAACTAAAAGAACTNCACAATTTGAGACCCACCACTTCACGTCCATCCACAATTTGAGACCCACCACTTCACGTCCATCTATAATTTGAGACCCACCATTTCACGTCCATCTATAATTTGAGACCCACCCATCACTAGAAGTCTCTCCATAATTTGTAACACATCACTTAAAATTCCTCCACAAGTCTACATTCTGCCCGTGAAAGCCGTTAATAATTTCACACTTAGCGCATTACAACCGTGATAATTCGGCGTACTTGGCTTTCAATCTATGTTTAGTTTTCTCGTTATTCGTCGCACTTGAAATCCATGCGGCGCTCTGAGCTCGACCATCCATCACACGAGACAAGAATCTCGACAAACGACTTGAAGTAGCAGGAAAAAATGCACAAGAGTACCGATACTTTCGTCTGAATTAATTGCCTGCGAGATGCCAGAGCGGTTCTGTCAGGAGCGACCGTCAAATGAAGACTGATGGGTAAAGAAAATACACATTTTTTCGCTCATGAGATGGAATTTGTCGCAAAGTGCACTGAAAAACATAGTTATAATTAACTTTGTTTCTTAAAGTTTGTTGTTCTCGCAGAATTAGAAGATTTCGGCGTGAATAACTTTGGCTGTCTATAAGAATTGTTCAGTAAATCCTGGATTTTCTTGGGCAAATTTCATAGATGAACAATACTTGCAACGTCGGACTAGTAGAAAAATATATTCGAATTGGAAGGATACTTGGTACGTAAAAGTGTGTGAATAAATGTGTTACGCACCTCGAGCTAGGGCGATCCTCCTTATAGTGTAAGGAGGATCAAGTGTCGCATGGGAGATTCGAGCCTATGACAGAGAAAGGAGATTACAAAGTGAAGCTCAAAGAAAGAGTATTTATAGAAAAAATGAAAGTAAGAAATAGAGTAGAAATATTACGATGCATGAGACTGATCAACAATAGGACGATGATTGCAAACTGAAAGATTAGAATATTTTATCGTGCCACATTGTACGCGACATTTTGATTATAATCCGTCGTGACGTTTTTCCTGCCACTTTCTTTTGTTTTGTTAACTATTCACAAGTCACAAGTCAACCGTAATTTAAATAAACTAAATTAACATTATCTTTAATTGCTTAATAAATAAGCTGCCACCGGTCTCACGCGAGACACGCTATTTTACTCAGATATTCATTTGTACGAAGATTAATTTTCATTAGGAAGCGTTTGTCATTATCAACTTCATTAATGTCAGCGACTACTTACGTCTCCTTCCTTGACAGAAAATTAAGAGAGTCTGAGCCATAGAGTTGATTTATTGCCTACAAATAAGAGATACAGAATCACTTTAGCACCATAAAGAACCTGAAAATGCATCTAACACATCTAAAATAATCTTTAAAAGATAATGTTACGTAGTTAAAGACGATAGTCAATTAATCCCACGCTTGAATCATTTGTTATTTTGCATACATAACTCTGATAAATGAATGATTTGATCGAGCCACGCCGCAAGTGCAAAACATGAAATTACCGTGTAAATAAAACAGTTAAATTAAAACGAGAGCTACATCCTGTATATTTTTTGAACAGCATCTGACTGCTTTCAATTTTTAAAACTCCCCGTTGGTATCTAAAGAACTGAACTAAATTAGATATGGTGTTGAGATTCGATTAGGTATGACTGAACATTGAAACTAACACAACTGAAAGCTTTAGGCAAAGGCTCGACGCTTAAATTTGATGCAAGAAGACGTCACTTCGCTCACCAGCTGGTTACATTGAAGTGTCTCTAAAGTGATTGCGCAAAATATACATATATGTACAGATCATGTGCCTAAAATTTACTCTATTGAAGGATCGTATTACAACTCATTACAAAACTCTGATTTATGCTGCGTGATGACTACATTGTGGAAATGGTTAGCTCGCAGTTTCTCCCACACAGACGTGAAGACACCCACACAAGAATGTCTTATGTTCCTTCATATCGCTGGAGATAAGGCCTTTTATTCTAGTAAGCTCAGGAACTTCCCTGCATTCTGGTAAATATTTCGCTTGATCTCTTCATCATGTTAAAATGTTGCATATACACATAATTACTGAAATAAATTTAACTAATTCTATTTTCGAGTCAAATTCTTTTATGATTAGTGTGTATTTTCGCGCCTGGATTCGTCAAGCTTTCGGCGGAGCAATGCATTCCCATTCTTTGGCCCCTGTGCGTAGTAACATCCAGCGTTGCCATTTTTCAGCTCTTCTATTGCAATGAATTCAACTTTTTGCTGATGCCATATGAGAAATACTTTATTTACTTAGAATTGAACATTGAAATTCATAATTATTGAACTAACAATCGATGTGAAGGGAGATCCGTCATACTTATTGGAAAAATAACTATCCTACGTGTAATGTATAGTACGCTTATTATGTATGTTTTGAGATACATTCAAGGTTTCATATTTCCTGCTTAGACATCCTACTCCTAAAATTCATCTCTTCCCAATATCAAAATCAACACCGTCACCGCGTTTCCGCGTTGTTAACGGATGCTTTGAATAGGTTGCAATTAACAGAATCTGGAAATCGACTTTGCTGCTCGAATTACTTTTTATCCCTTCTAAGAATTTTGAAAAATAAAATTGCGCGATAACATTTCACCTCGTATGAGAACAGTTATTTTTTGAAAAGGTCGCGAAACATGAAATATTCATTTACGCTGGTTAGTGAATGAACAATTTTCCTGATGGTACACATAAGGCGCCCAATACGAGGGCAGTTTGTTAAGGGATTCGTTACAACTACTTGACTTTAAAACTACTTGAAATTATAAATGATTCCACTGTTTCGAGTATCTTTTATCTTTAACTCGATGAAATTCAATGAAGTCATAATAAAATTATTCGACAAACAAGGAGAAGTTTCTTGATGGACTCCACTCTCCTCATCCTCACCGGGAGTGTCAAATGTGGGTACTGCACTTAGTTTTCCATATTAACTTGCTCTTCGTGGCTTTGAGGGATCAGGTCTCCACAAGCAACAGAAATTGATGGAGCTATCATGTAGACGCCGATATTATATTTCTAGATTAGTTACACGAGCAAATGTAGTTATTTGTACTAAAAAACATCAGTTTCCTATCAGAAACAGCGTTAATGAAACGGCAGTGGAACCCGTCAAGTCGGTAGTAAATATTTCTTTCGAGCTCAGCTTTAAGGTTTTCACCCGTAAAACGCTTTCGTACTAGTTTTTCAGAGACACTAATTCAAGGAAGGGCTTGGAAGAATCCTGGATTCTCGCTGAAGATCGGTGGGTGTCGATATTCTGTTTCCTACACGTACACTACCTGAACTCCTTAATATTGTCTCGCGAGGAAATGCTGTCAAAGAATAAGGCCAGATTTATACGGAACCTCATAAAGTCTTTCCAAGGCAAGTCAATACAAAACTTCCGAGCTTATCGGCAGCCATTGTGAGTTTCAAAAGTTGGGCCGAGCTTCCTCCATCTTTTGGGAGTTGGCGCGGAGGACAATGCCAGCGCTCCGCAGATGGGCATGCCTCCAAATCTGCCACATTTAGAACTGCTGGCTTCTCGTCAGGGCAAATTGCTCTGAGTTAGATCGTGTACCACACACAGGATTAATACGCGTGTATTAAAACAGGACTAATACACAGTAAACAATACTGGAAAAATAAATCAGAACGGTAAAGAGAAAATAGCGAAATTTACCTTTAACTTTTTGTTGAAAACTTTTTAGAAGGGTCTAACTTCAGATGCCTTCGGTTGATGAAGTGAGTTATGAATAGCTCAGAATTTCCTAGAAATTTTGGTGAATTTCTGAAAACTTCAGGTATGTTCCCCGTAGGCAAACAACTTGAGAAGTCATGATGATCAAGCGGATAGTGATTAGATCATTTATTGTGCATTTTCAGGCCAATAAACGAAGAAACTATGTGATTATTTAATTCGATCGTTTGGCATGCATCGTCCCTACTTCAGATGAGGGGAGGTGCGCTTCAAATTTGGCCTCCAGAGATATCTGAAATAGAATTAAAAACCACTTGGCTTCCTTCATATTAGTTGAATGATCACGTTACAATGAGACGCAGTCGCAGAGCTTGTACATAGGAAATTATTTCATAATTGCCTTGAAATATTGTGTGCGTAGGCTGCTTCCGATCAGTTTCGGCTGATTGAATCCCGCAACGTTCATTTTTTTGCTCTCGAATGCATTGTGGAATGAACGTCTTTTACAAGGAGAGTTTTCTTTCACTTCCTTTTGATTTGGAACGAAATTTGTATCACAATATTAAAAGTTAATTCTCTTGAGGAATATATTTGAACATGACGTCCGATGAGTATGATACTTGAAATGAATTTGTGAAAATGCTAAAAGTCGACCAGTCGAATAACAGTACCTGTGAAATTCATTTGTCTAATGAGCTACACATTTGAAGTTAACTTGCCTTGTGATGAACATACTCAGAGTTGACTTGTCTAATTAGCTACATATTCTGAGTTGGCATGCCTAAGGTGTAACATACTCCGAGTAGGTTTACCTAATGAGCTACACACTTAAATTTGACTTGCCAAATTAGCAACATACTTAAATTTGACTTGCCTTATTGGTAACACACTCAGAGTTGACTTGCCTTATGAGCACAATGTTGAAAGTTGACATGCCTGATGAGCAGCAGATTATAAGATGATCAGCCTAATAGGCAATATTTTTTCAGCGGACCAGTTTAATAAGTAACATACGCGTATTTGACTGCGTTGATCGTAATATAAATTGCTATCTTCACAAAAATCGAGCCTTAATCGCCACTGCGGTTCGATCAGATAGTTACTCAAAACATCATGTTTTTCGACGTCATTACATTTACCAAAAGCTTTGAGATTGCTGCTATCATTGTCTCTATGTTAGGTTTTTTTTGGGATTGAGAGGAAATCATAGGTTGAGCACGAGTGAGACATTCGCCGAGTCACCGCTGTGTCTCACACGACTGTATAGCGCTGTGTGATTCACTAATTTTTGCGAGAGCCACTTTGGTAAAACGCATTAATTGAGAGAGCCACAGCTACTGCATGTTTGCGTTTATTATGTAAATTAAATGTTAATTGATTAATTCTTATATTTTTCGAGAGCCGTAAATTAAGTCATCGTGAGCCGCGCACTGAATACCACTGGTATAGCGTCACCAGGAAAAGCCGACCACTGGAAAAGCCGACCACTGGAAAAGCCGACCACTGGAAAAGCCGTCTCTGGGCGATGCAAGCGTTCAGATGAGATGGAGAACGCGCTGCTCTGCATTTGTTGTCGGAGCGAATTACTGCAGGAAATTATTTGCCTCCCTGCCAAAGGAGATCCTGGAACTCATCGTGGGGATTTTTCGTGTAGCGTAGAGCAGGAATAATAAATAAGGCTGAATTGAGAACTTTGAAGAACGAATTACTATTCTGGTTAAGTGCCTATAGAGAGTGTTCTGTTTTGATGTAATTGAATGATAATAACTTTTTCGATGTATGAACTTCTGGTGGGAAACGATATAAGATTATTATTATAATGACACGCAGCATTAATTTGTTGCACTAGACCTGAAATTTATGTGAAATTGTTGTAGAAAATTCGAGCTCTGATTTAAAACAATTAGTTCATCAGATTTGAATAAATCTAGTAAAAATATTCCAAATGCTCATTAGCCCGCCTCACAATTGGAGGGCAAATATGCAGAGTGTCCTAACCCACAAAACTCAGAATTTTAGGACACTCAAGTTAGAGGCGTGGTGTTCATCGCAGAGTTGCAAAACTGGCTTTTCCTAGCCAAGAGACTAACTAGGAACTGAACTAGGAGCTAGGTCACTCTGCCTGAAAGACATCAACGCCGCTATGAGGTGAAATTATCACTTAATCCACTTTGTCAGTTTTGATCTCTGATTTGTGGGTTAGGACACTCACCAAAATTTGCCCTCCAATTATCCTTCTGTGATGTTTCTTGAGCTCCACTATACGTTTACATAGAACAGTTTTATGGGCACTGGATTTTTAGATCCCATAGTTTCGTTATACTTCACGCATGTTACACCAGCCGAAAAATATCTGCCATCCAATGAGCACAGAGAATTGTGCGTCTTACTTCAAAGTAATCTATTACTTCTTTCTACTCGTAGGTTCAAAACACAAGGGATCAGAATTATTAGCACTAACAAAATTAAACTTTATTGTCAGTGCATTTCAAGTTGCAGTAGGTGAAGGTGCGTTCGGTATAGTGGTAAACTTGAGCATTATTCTCCATCACTGAAGCTATCATCCGAACCGAAATTCTGGTCTCTTTTGCTCTTACGTTTATGAGTTTTATCTCTGTAAGTTAGTACTGATAATGAAAATCTGCCAAAAGTATAAGAATATCTTCATCACGAACAAAGTGGTGAGTTCAAAACTCCCAACTGCGTTTCTCTTTACTTAAACGCCCACAACATAACTTCTCACTTACTGTTTTTCGACGAGTACACACACTCCGCAACAACGTGTTGGCAATGATGCGCTCTAGTCTGAAATGCCGTCGGTGAGAGACGAAGCGGTTGGGTCATTCTCGCCAACGATGACGTTTTGTTTGGAAAAGCGTCAAAACTTCGTTGCCGCAGTAACTGGATCTGCTTGGCGACTTGATTGGTATTTGTTTTTATACGACCAGCGGAAAATTTGCAGTTATTGCAAGCCACAGGGCAGCTGAAATTTGACGGAGCAAATGAGTGTCGCTGGGCGAGCGCTTTCGGAGCTCGGCTTTTTGCACCTGGTGGTTGTGGAGGCAGTGACCTCGCGCTGCATTGAAATTCTGTAAAACAATGGAATAAAAGTTGCTCAGTTTTTACAGAGCCTGAAACGTAAACTTTGGCTTCAAAACCTGATTTCAACGCCTGCTCAAGGTTGCGCAAAGAAATTCATTTTCGTAAACGAACGTGAGCAGAGCTTTTATCTTCTAATAAAGAAGCAACGAGAACTTGTCCAGAACTTTTGCTCATCACTGAAAATCTGACATAAAAGTTATTTCCTTATTCGAAAATGAATTTGTATTCAAATTCCCCAAAGAAGTAAAAACACTATGTTGGTCTTCAAATTATGACAGAACTTCTCTCCATGTCCCAATCTAACGCAACATCAACGTCATTGATGATTTCTTACTCCAAGAAACGAGAGGTTTTGCATTAACATCCGAGTGCTGCGCGAAGAGAGTGATCTTCACCGAATATATTCTTGATTTAGTAAACGTTTACTGATCTACCTCATTCGGAGTTGTCAAATCTGAGCGCAATAATAGTCACTAAATAGACGAAGATAAAATTAGAAATCTTTTTTCATTACTGAAAATTCGCACAAAGTTACTTCAATGTTCAAAACATTTAATCATAATGAAGAATTAAAGATATCCAATTCCAATACAATGAAAGTGTTTTTGTTGCGAACCTGCGCTGTCCGTCGCAGCGAGACGCAGAGCCCCGCTCAAATGGCGCTATCATGCATGCCTCTCTCTGCAGGCAGCAGTCATTTTCTCTGGGATACTTGTTTATAACGAAGCTCCGGAGCGTATAATTAATTCTTACAGGCTTCTTCAGCTTGCATACGTTATCAGCGAAGTGTTGTGTAAACAAACTAACCCAAGAACAAAAGTACGCGACTTGAAATATCCCGGAAGCAATAGTCGTGAATGTGCTCTAGCAGAGGCTGCGAGACTGCATTGCTTCCTGCGGTCGTTGTTCAGTGAAAGACAGGCTGCTCGTTTATTATTAACCAGGAATTATTGCATGTTCCATCCGTTCAAACTGGAATATATTGAGATTAATTTCTCATCAAAGCCTGTGAGGTTATTGCAGATAGTTTTTACGAGGAACGTTTCACTTTGAAGATCCGAACTCATGCATTACTAAGTTCGCTTTAGAATTCCTAGAATATGATAAACAGTTGAGCACAATGGAAGAGAGATATTCTTGGTGTCTTTAATTGATTTGCCTCAGGCATTTGTTGAGGCACACAGCGTCTTAAAAAACATATTATGTGATGGCATAATTGGGCTTGTATTATGGTTCAATTAGTCTTGTATTATTGAATAATCAACTCATATTATGACATTATCAGGCTTGTGTTATGATATAATTAGGCTCATATTATGGTATATATATAATTAGAGTCAGATTATGATATAGTTACTCATGTATTATGGAAGAATTTGGCTTGTGTTATGGCATAATTAGATGCAAACTTCTCGGTGGAACACACTCTACTTTCTATAACAATTTTTTCATCAAACCGAACAATCAGCGGAGTAAAACATCGCTCAAGGAGAGCAACATAGTCCTATAGAAATACTTACGTTGATTAATTATAATTAATCGGAGTAAGTAGTTCATACAAGAAGTGAGCTTTATGAAGATTTCCCTCGCCGCCTTTGCCATGGTTGGCAGCGCTGATGCGAGCAGCAATGATAGTCAGTGACCTTCGGGAGCTGTGGAATGAACCTTTGAGGAACCGCCATTGATCGCTCTAATTTACAATTGCCTCTGTGCTTGTATACAATGGTTTTGAGCTGATAGTTCTATATAATAGAATCAGATGCAAGCACAGCTGGGCAAGAGGGTCTCCATTCATTTTCTCTTAGTCGTTCATTAAAATCATTTGGGGAGCGAGGAGCTGCTTGCTCAAGGAAATAAATATTTTGGGCCGTGGCTGGAATTGAACCTGGTACTTTCCAGTTCAAAGCTTAACGTTCTACTCTTGCGACGATACACGATGTTATGGTTGATTTGAAAATAGAAAGAATAAGTCTCGAAATATATATTAAAATAAAATATTTGTTTTGAATTTATCTTATAATTGTCACTAACATTGGGTTTCCAAATATTTCTTTAAAGGACTCTTTGCTAAAATTTAAATATCAATTAAGTTAAACAGCCAACATACGCAGTGAGATACGTTTCTATTTAGAGTCTTTTCTCGGCTTCTATATAAAATTTATATAACTTCGAGCCGACCTACAAATTTCCTGAAATTATAACCTTCTACAACAGCGGTAAAAATATCAGGCAAAACCGTGTGGTAAAATTAGCGTAAGAAGTAGTAATATTTCAACGCTTTAGGTATACATTATTGACGATCGTGGACTTAGAGAGCCTAGCACGGCGCACAATGTGGTCCTTACACCAGTGTATCAGATCTCGACAAAAAGAGTCCGTACGTCGATTGAGTGTTATTCTACAAGAACTATTCCACTGGTTAGAAGATTGGAAGCGAAATTTTGAACAATGCCATTTTTTTACAAACATCTGACCCGGACCGTAATAATTTCATAATCGTTTTTGAAATACACTAAAAGATAAAAGTGCATTTCATCTCCTCTGGGTATCTAACATCAGAGTGAATTTTTCGCTCCAACAGAAGAATTTTTTCAAATACCGAAGTTAATACAACTCGACTGGAACCCCGAGCAAATCTGCGGAGACTGAGTCGATCCCTCGCTGGCGCATCTGAAGTCTCCGTTTCCTTCAGCGGGAGGTCGGTGCAGAACACGGCTCTCCGACTCAATCTCTATGATGATTCCAGTGAAAAGCCTGGTCCGAAATGCCGCTCGGTTTCCAAGTCGCCTCGCCTCTTCAGATGGAATCCAGTCTCACCAGAACAAATCAGGGACGCTCAAAACTCCATGAAAACAAGATCTATTTTCAATTTGGCCACTCGGGCTATATTCACTGAGAATTTCCTCTGATGGAAATAGCGTGCGATTCCTTTATACGACAGCGTTGTAATTTTAGAGCGAAATCGGAGTGGGCTCTGGAATGCTGTATGCAGCATTTAGTTCACTTGTAAACTGACTGGAATAACACTAACGGCAAAAATTTCATCATATAACTTGAGCACCTGATTACTAAGGAACATTTTTTTCTCACTTTAGTTACTATTTGAATGCTGTATGATTCTTTATGTGTTTATCTTTCTCGTAAGGGTGCTATGTGCTGCATGATTCTTTATGTGTTTATCATTCTCGCGATGGTGCTATTTGCTTTATGATTCTTTATGTGTTTATCATTTTCATGACGGTGCTATATACCGTATGATTCTTTGTGTTTATCATTATCGTGACGGTGTTTACAATAAGATGGTGACTAATTTCCGGCTTATGCCCGCGAGTCACCGCAGGAAAGCGACTCAAAAATTTGTATTTCACTTTCCGGCCACAGCAGGTATGCTGTCGTCGAAAACATTGAGCACATTCTTGAAGCGTCGTAACTTGCACGAATCGAACGGATGGATTTTTGTGCAAGCCTGCAATGTACTTAGATATTCAGAGTAGGTGCACATTTCAGGTGTCGCAGTTAAGTGATGTCGTTTGTAAGGAGGTGAATATTTGACTGTTTGCCCCTGTCCTTCCTGATTAGTTTAATCACAGTGATGTATGCCCCTTCAGCTGCTGCGAGTACAACAAATTCTCAACAAATTCTCTTCATCAACTCCTGAAATTTTCCTCTCAAGATCTTCACAATGACGAGGATGCAAGTTCCTACCAGATGAAACAGCATTCGAAGTCCGTTAGCGTAGAAATCCTTACATTCAACCACTGCGTGAGGACCTGTTCGGATGATAGGAATATAAATAAATGTTTGACAACCTTCCTTTTTCGTTTTTGAAGAAAATACGAGATGCAAAAAAACTGCTCGGATTGAACCAATAAAAATGTTTAACAGCCTCCTAGTTTCATAGAAAAGTAGGCGTGAAATGAAAAATAACTGTTCGAATGACAGAAATGACAATTTAAGGCGGCATTTTCGTCTTAGAAAAAATTAGACGTCATTTAGGAAAACTGTTCGGATGACATAAATAAAAAACGTTTGACAACCTTTTCGTTTGAGAGAAATGTGGACGTGATGTGAGAAAATAATTCCCATGCGATATTTCTAGGTCACCGTGTTTCCACTTCGTGGCCTTTTAAAATGATTTTTGGATCCGTAAAGCCTGGTTGCGATCCGCGGCCTTCAGGGTCTCAGTAGGACTTCTTGTCTGCGGGGATGAGTCAAGTCATCTGAAAAAGAGCAGAAAAGACAAATAAATTCGATAAAAACAATTATTCTTGGTAGACATGAAACTTTCCTCTGACAGTTTTGAATCCATCTCAAGTGGTTGCACTTGAGATTCACTACTTCTGGAATTAAAATAAAAGTACTGTTAAATTTAGGAACAGTATTTCAAGAACTTTACGGCGAGCTCAAACTGAGAAAGTATTTTTTATTTTCGTTTTGCGAACTTTTCAAAGTTTAAGTCAAAGATTCTTTTCTATTATTTTTACTCCGTGTGAGTAAATTGGGAATTTAGTTACGCTAAGTACAAGCATCTCCCTGATACGAATATTCATGTTCTTTAACTTCAGATTTTGAAATTCATTTCAATGCAGGTGTTAACAGCTGTTTGTTAAAACTTGTTTTGAAAATTAACGTAAAAATCCTAATCAGAGAAACACTTTGTGAGAAATTTAAACATGTACAATCAGAAAAAAGTAAAGTTTCGCCCAACACCATTTTATATTACCACGCATTCCTTTTTTTTAATGTGTCGTACTTCGTTATCACCCGAAAATGAAATAGTTGGTGCTACGATAGCATGCATAACAGTTGTACTTTAATCAAGATTAGAGAGGTTTGAACGCTTTCAAAACGAGTGTGGATCGCCTGACTTGAGGGAGTTATGGGACTAACTGATGATGAGGGTATGACAGGGGGCGATGATGCAAGGATCGAACAAAGGAAAATTGCGAAGAAAGAGCTCTGAATCGCAGATGTTGATAAGCCAAGCTTGAGGCGAGTGTAGTTGTGAGCGAGTAAAGGAGTGTAGTGCAATACAAGAATAAAGAAAGATTAAGTCGAGGAGTGTAATGCAATACAAGAATAGAAGAAAAGCCTAGTCAAAGAGTGTAATATAATACATTAAAAGTATGCGTATGCATATTTGAGCATGCGTATAAAATGATATAATACAAGATTATAGTATATATAATACAAGAATAAAGAAAATTTTAATCGTAGAGCGTATAGGGCTATACAGGAATGAGAGAAAGAGTGTAGTGTAATACAAGCATAAAAGAATAACAAAATCAAAGAATATAATGCAATATGGCAATAAATGAAAACAAGGTCGAGGAGTGTCGGTAATACAGGTATAAGAATAAAAGAACATCTAAGTCGAGGAGTGTAGCGTGATATAAAAATAAAAGCACAGCTAACTCGAAGAGTGTAGTGCAGTACAGGAATGAGAGAAAGGTGAGAGTAGTGCAGTACAGGAATGAGAGAAAGGCGAGTGTAGTGCAGTACAGGAGTAGGAGAAAGGTGAGAGTAGTGCAACACAGGAATGAGAGAAAAGCGAGAGTAGTGCAGTGCAGGAATAAGCGATCGAGCAGGTGTCGATGCTAAAGCACCGGTGACAACAATCACATTTGTTTACTTTTCGTTTTTTGCTTTTGTGTGAATCTAGTTTGAAAGTACAAACTGAAAACGTTGCACACTAGATATATGAGGTTGAACTTGAGAGTTACAAAAGAAAAGTGAATAAACACTATCAGGTAGCTGAGACGTATAAATTCCATCTTTCTTACAAGTGTGCAAAGTTCACTCACTTATTGGGATTATTTTACAACTCGTGACACAAGTCATACCTAATTTTCAAACCTCGTTTAGGACTTAATCCATGTTAGATTTGCCAAATGTTCGATTGCGACTTCTCTGCCAGTCAACGCTGGCAAACAAGTTTCCTACAAATTTCATTTTAGAAATTTTCGAGCGTGCGTATAATCATTTTAAATTGTGTGTGGCGTGAGTTGAATTCAAATGTCTACGAGTTTCACACGTTAAATATTATACAATCAGTACTAGATGACCATTTTTAAATCAGTTAAACTTGGGCATCCATTACCGTTAAACTTGTTGACAGTTTATACGGTAAAACTTGTCTGGACAACAGTTAAAGGTTCACGTCCTGGGCTAGCTAGTTGTTTGTTTCTGCGGACGGAGAATTTAAAGTTCGGAAGGCCGACAGGAGGTTTACAGAGTTCGGATCCGGCACACTCTATCCGGCTTCTGTCTGGCTCTATTCTAGTTCACAAGTCATTCACGTGCTTCAGATGATGCGTGTTACTCCGCTCTGTCCCCCAGAAATGTTAACTAAAGTGCTTGGCTGGCTTTTTAATTTTTTAAACTTTTGATCATACATACATTGCGACATTTCAGACTGAAAGCCTTGTACTTTCAAGACGACGGCACTCATCTTTTAAGGTTAGAAATTAGTTCCAGTTCATAGCCAACCCGGTACGTGATTCAAGCAACAAATAACTGAAAAAACTGGGATGAAGTTTTTATGTTCAAGTCGAGGTTTACGTATAAGTGGATGTTTACGTTTACGTACAAGTCGATGCGTAAGTTGAGGATCAAGTAGCATTAGAAGTAAGAGGTCTGTCAACTTGCTCACTGCAACACCTTCTCATCTTGGTGTGCTGAGAGATTACCAGTCCTAGCAGTTGCTGGTCACCACTCAGACAGGTGCAAATTACGATGACTGCAACGAGTCAGTCTCATCATGGTCGGTTAAACGCATTCGGAGCTCCGGAAGAGGCTGAATTTTCGCTTGCAAATTCCTTTCAAATCCGCTCGTCAATTTTATTTTTTTTGCTCTCCGTGTCGGCGCATTTGGTCAGAAATTGAGAATTTGGACGTTTCTCTGTAGATGAGTTTCAGATCGGAAACATCAGAGCAGCGCAACTTTGTGTGTCCAGGCAACAGGAGGTCGTTTATACATTCAGTTAAAAGGTTCCATTTTTATTTGGGGCGAAATTACACCGGTGTTGAGGTATAGGCGAACGTGCGTTTGAATAAATATTGAAACTTTCAAAGCAGCGCTCTTCTTCATTTCACACTTTATGATTTAGCAGAACTCTTTAAGGGACATTTTCCTTACATTCCAGATTAGCGAGATGGCGAGTCGGTTTTTGAGCCCGTGCTTTTTCTCTCAATTTGACGCGCTGTAATCGAAAGAATTGCGTTGAAATTTAGAACTTACTGCACTCG
>JACJUY010009684.1:0-13434 GCA_014220935.1 Platorchestia sp. MABIK | reverse complement strand
CTAAGAAATGATGGCGACAATAGCCTAAAACAATTATTAACTGCGCAAACTGGTCATCACAACCATTTAACCCGAAATAGAAGTAATTTCATGCTTCCTTATTTTTCAAAGGCCCGATCGCAACACAGTATCCTCTTCGTTGGAACTAAAACTTGGAACTCGATCCCTGCGGAGGTCCGTGAAAGCAATTCTTACAAGATATTCAAGAGACATCTTGAACTTCATCTCCTATCAAAATACTAGTCGTGTAAGACCACCAAGTTACATCTTGCCTCCTACATGTCTAGTCCTAATAATGTGATTTACCATAGGTAACATAACCGATCTTCAGTCTGCTCTTAATCGTTTTATCGAATATATTGTGAAATATAGCCGATCTGACCTATATTGTAAAATACAGCATCAAATATCGAGTCAATTATCTCACTGATCAGTCTATTGCGAAACTAGGTTAGGTGAATTAGGTTAAACAGTATTGTACACCTTAGAATAATGTGATGGTAGGATGCCCTAGAAGTCGCTGAACTTGTCCGGGCCCACAGGTAGCTATACTCTAGTTTGACCATTTTGCTAGACTTTAGAAACAATCTACCTCTGTATCACCTGTGGTAAATAAATTGTTTAAATTGTTTAAATTGTTTAATTGCACAAGCACGCATGGAAATACCCTAGGAGTCACAATTTGTACACGTTTCTCAAACTTCTCTTCTCTGCAGTTCACAAGTGACATTTTGGCGACTGTCTGTAGCTATGGTTTTTAATTGAAAGACGTCAACGTTCAAAGGCAAGACGATTCCGCTACTTAGATTCGTAATGTAACTGGACGCAACGAAAACATAACTTCCTCAGGAGCAGTTGTATGTTGGAGATAATACTCTCAAAAAAAATACAACTGGCCAATTTTTCGCCAATCGCACTTTTTTCT
Organism: Platorchestia sp. MABIK; assembly: GCA_014220935.1. NCBI lineage: Eukaryota > Metazoa > Arthropoda > Malacostraca > Amphipoda > Talitridae > Platorchestia > Platorchestia sp. MABIK. The sequence continues at coordinate 12,509 of JACJUY010009684.1, read as the reverse complement.
TAACATTGTGCAAGCACCTTACCATGTTCCACGCAAATTTATCTGTTTGGGTTAAGCGTGATAAGCAGCAGCTTCAGCCGTAGCTGCGATAAACCTCAACTAGGAAAGACATGATCTGCAACAATCTCACACACGTAGACGCTATAGTAGAGGAACGCTTCAACTCTTCAGAAGCAGAGGAAGGCTATGAGAATCATGGGTAGATGCGTTTTAGTTTGCGCCGGATTTGTGCGGTGCTACCAGTAGGGGCTGCAGTGCCACAACCGGAGCATGTCTACAAAAAGTCTTGTTGGTAGAACACCTTAATCCTAGCATATTTTCAATTTGGATCCTTGATAATAATCCAAGTTAATGAAGAAGTTAACGTGTTTCAAACGTCTGACTTCTTCAGTGCATTTTCATGGACTGAACTACTTATTGCGATTGCTATGACCATACTTACGCTATACTACTCATGAAATACTAACGTTGTCTTCCCTGATTAAAATCTATTGCCCTTTGCGTCACCACCCTACACTCTTTTAAGCTCCAGTCGCGAAGTTAATCATCTGTAGACATTACGAAAACCATGGGCTACATTGCAAGTTTACTCAAACTTTCTCAAGGACTCGTGCTTAGGTACTTCTCAGGAAGAAGTNTTCCTGTTTATTGTAAAACCAGAATGGTATGATCAGCATTAGACCTTAAACTTGAGCAAAGCATATTGCAACCCCTATATGTATCTTGGTGGAGAATGAGTTCGTTCAAGAGAATTATCATGCCTAAAATGCCCAAGCCTGGGCGTTATCGCGATAACGATTACGGGTTATCGGTTATCCGATACATTTTTTCCCCGAGTTATCGATTTATCGGGATCGCCGAAACTTTATGTTCCAAACTCTCGATAATTTCAGTTTTTCCCGCTGGGATTCGACATGACGGGGCGGGACGACGGGACAGGAACTATACGTGAAGGATGTACGTGTTATGGTGTAATGAGGTTGGCCTCTTTTGTGGCCTTTTTGATCAAACGTGTGGCCTCATGTGGACTGGGACATCTGGCAACCCTGTGGATATTGGTTTTTATTTAAAATACTAATGTCGTTATCGCTAGTATCGAAATTTTGGATTTTTCGATTTATCAGTTATCGATTATCGGCGATAAATTTTCCGCCAATTATTATCGATTAATTATCGGTTATCGCCGATAAGGTTTTAGTTATTGATTTATCGGCTATCGCGATAACGTTTTTTCGTTATCGTGCCCACCACTGAAAATGCCTAAATGAAGATTTGACCTCTGGCAGGTCATTTTCCTTAGCCACGTTACCAACTACCCTAATATTAGCAGATTCATTTTTGAAAGATTTTGATTCATTCATACACTAGGCTAGACACTAAACACACAGGAATAAACTGAAAAGTAAATTTTTTACACTGAGCATTATTTTCTAATTTGATTTTAAATGGTTGAACACAATTAAAGATTTTTTCAAATGTTGTTTCACACTCGAAGTCAGGGCTAAAATTGTCTGTGTAAATGTAAACAGATCTGCTGTTGTAAATAGTAATTCAATTTTGTTGAACTTATTATCAGAAATGTCAATTTTTTACTTTTAGATGTATTCATTACATTTGGTCACAGAAATGTGTGTCCTTGTTGGTGGAATTTAAGAAATTCCTCCAACAATATGATGAAAGTAATAATTTTGCCTGTAATTTGAGATAAAACAAAGCAAGATTTCCTAAATAAAATGCTTCTAGATAATATCAAATTGAATTTTCATCACCATATGTCATTTTTTCATCTCACTAGTTTTATCTAGTACCAGAGACATCAAAGCGTATTTCACCAGCTGAAAGTGCTACTGAATGAATATCAACACTGCATTCATTTACACCAAATGATATTAAATATTTTAAAGCAACCTGATCATGAGAATATATATTATAGGCTCTTCACTGATGGCTTTCATAACTAGAAATTTTTGAGAATAATTCATCACAATCTTTCATAGGGCACCTAATTATTTTACCATTTTTTAAATGGTCACTGAGATGTCGAAGCAGAACATTAAATTGAGAACAAATTTGATTGCTATGTTGTAACATGCACCACAAAAAAGTATCTTGAGATCTCTGATGCTCCCCTTTGGATACCATTAGACAAATTTTTTCCATGTCCTCCTTGAACAAGCACTTGGAATCCAGTAAAAGATTTAAATTTCATGGGACATTAATTTGTCATACGAGCATGAAAATGCAACATTCCACAAGTTTTCATGAAATGCACATTGGCTTACATACCATGCAAATAATTTTGATACTTTTCCCCAGAATGGACAATTATAATACTGCTTCAGGCTAACCTTTCAACAGATTTTTATTCTATATTTTGTGATATTTTTAGAGCATTTGAGAATACTCTGATCAACTCACAATTTAGGCTATCTGTAGGGTATATATGTTTCCGATATATATCATAGCCGGAAAATCTACTCCTATCTTCTGATTTGAGTTGACAATTTAAAGCATCTGAACTAAGAAAAGCAGCATGATCAGGAAAGATTTAGTTAATATTAACTACCACAGATCAATCTACAACTAAATTAACCAAATTTGAAACTCGCAAGGCACATTGGTAGAATTTAGGGACGAAAATACTGCTCATCAAAATTTTCACAAGACTCAAAACCTGCAGTTATACTACATGTGTGAGTAGATTAACAAGAACACAGCCTGAGCTTTACGACGATCACCGGTAAACGTTAGATGAATTAAGACCCCAACTCATAAAGTCTATATCCTGACTACTAATACAAGAGAAGGAAGAATTTTCAAATTATAAATTGCTGGCGATGAGAATGAAACCAAATTACTGGAATGCAATAAAAATATTTCAATATAGATTTCTCTCGCGCACAATTCCACCTGCTGTTCAACTTGCCACGCAACCAAGCTTGCTTTGGGAAATGGGTTCCAATACTCTTCACACATGGTAAACTTTTCATCGATTAATTTACCAATACATTCCTTGCAAGAAATTATTTGCATGCAAACTTTTATTTTTTAATTCGTGATTTCTATTAGTGCTGCATAAATTAAGGACTAACAGTGCAATGATGGGAAAAACACCTTAAAACCAATTTTTTCGAACGGATATTTTAATTTTTAACGTTTGAGAGCCTAAATTAACATATCTAACTTTGATGTTGGAGAAAAACAGAGTAAATGTTATCAATCAATAACTAGAGTGATCATTCGTGTTTTCATTTTGAGAAGGAATGTTCCTAGATATTGAGTATTTAGTTATTTCTTACCTGTTTTTTATTGTATGAACAAAACATACCTCATGTAGCTCATGGTAACTGATCAAAATTTGTTCAAGTCATTTAAGCTTAAACTGAAGTAAATTTCTTTGATGAAATACATTGAAATGAAATCTACTTGTTGTTGCCTATAACGGTGTTCTACCGTAATTGGATTCAGACCCGGTGTCATACTGTGAAATATGCCTGACAGTCAAATACTGTGATTTATTCGATGTTAAACCCTTTGAGTACTATTGGGACATGTCAGTCTCGGCTCGAAATTCCCCTCGTTATCGAATACTAACAAAAATTTCGACGCTTGGGAGCTGTCGGGACTCTCGCGGAACATCAAGCTAGCAAAATATCGTACATCTGGCAGACAAGAGCCCACTGCTTGTTGAAAGTTACACTTTGAAAGTACGCACCAAAGCTGGAGGGTCATGGTGTATTTCTGTGATGTGTTTTGGCTGTTGTCCAATAATAAAGTAAGTACAGAGTTGAAAGGATTAGTTTTTATGCGTAAACATTTATTTTACGGAATGATTAGAAGATATTACAGAAATATTGTCAGTATCTTCAAATATGCCAGTTTTACTGCATGGGACTATAGTGACCCATCAGTCCCTAGGGATGATATGTCCCGACAGGCGCATCATGAGCATTGCTCTATATTACTCTATAATATCATGTACTTCATGGATTTATAGTAATATTTATACACAAATATTGTTTGTGAGTGATGACACTTGTATAAGAGGAATAAGTCTTCAGTAATAATGAAATTATTCTGTACTTTTCACCAATTTATCACACTAATAATATCTTTGCAAGGATCGTGGGCATATTATTGTATCTTCTTTTCTTCTAATTGATTGTGTTTGATAAGCTTTTCATTCCTTCAGGCATGGCGAAACGTACGTGTTTGTCTAAAGACAATGCTCTTCGGGCTCTGGAGGATAGTTCATCTGATTTTAGTGATGAAACCGATGTCGAAAGAAGTGATGAGGAAGATAGAGAGAAAATTTATCAACGGACTATTTTCAACGACCTACTTCACGAGGGTGTGTCTGAAGATGATCAGATCGTAATTACCCTCACTGAAGCTACTATTATGTAAGACATTAATAAAAATTTAAACAATTTATTAACCACAGGTGATACAGAGGTAGAATGTTTCTCAAGTCTAATACAATGGTCAAACTAGAGTTTAGCAACCTGTGGGCCCGAACAAGTTCAGCGACTTCTAGGGCATCCTACAATCATATTATTCTAAGGTGTACAATTATCTTTAACCTAATTCACTTAACCTAGTTTCGCAATAGACTGATCAATGAGATAATTGTCTTGATATTTGATGCTGCATTTTACAATATAGGTCAAATCGGCTATATTTAACAATATATTCGATAAAACGATTAGGAGCAGACTGAAGATCGGTTTGTTACCTATGGAAAATCACATTATTAGGACCAGACATGTAGGAGGCAAGATGTGACCTGGTGGTCTTACACGACTAGTTTTTTGATAGGAAGTGAGATTGAAGATGTCTTTTTGAATACTATGTAAGAATTACTTTCACGGATCTCCGCAGGTATTGAGTTCCAAGTTTTAGTTCCAACGAAGAGGATACTGTGTTGCGACCGGGCCTTTGAATAATAGGGAATCATGAATTTATTTCTACATACATACATTTAACAGGCCTCTCCTCCCTATGGGAGGGTAGCCGACAGCAGACCACAATCATCAACACCCTTAGTCACTAGGATGCGAGAGAGGCAGCACTGGCCGCACCAGGACTGCCAGGATCAGCAGCAGCCCAGCACAACCACCTTCCACAGTCAGGCCCGACAGCCATTGCTGGTTTACCCCGACCGCTTCATTGAGTGCAGCCCCTCCCCCCGCACAGGACAGGTCAACCCCATCACACACGCGGGCAAGCTTCCAGTACAGCGTCAAAAATAAAATTACCTTCTTATGCACTGCCCCCACTCACTTCTGTCCGCAGTCATCCCTCTCGCCACATCCACAGTCAGACCCCTTTCATGCAAAGCACGCTTCACCCCATCCATCCAACACATCCGTGGTCTACCTCGCACTCTAATACCACTCACTTCCGACATACAAATCTTTTGCACCAACCGCTCAACATTCATTCTTTCAACATGCCCAAACTTTTATTTAATTTCTATTTCGGGTTAAATGGTCGTGATGACCAGTTTGCGAAGTTAATAATTGTTTTAGGCTATTGCCCCCATCATTTCTTAGTGTTTTGTAAATGAAATTGCAAATGGAGATATTGTAGAGATCCGGAAGTTTAAGTATTTCTAAATTTTTGAATGAATCATTTGTGTGAGCATTATATTCTAGGTTCTTTACTGCTCTGATAGCTCTTTTTTGCAGAATAAAAACTTTGTTAGTTTTATTTTTATCAGTTCCGTGCCATGCTTCTATTCCGCATTGCAGGTATGGAGAAACGAGCGTTCGGTAGAGTATTTGTAAAGCTGCTTCAGGCAGGAAATATTTAACTTTATTTAGGATTCCGATGGATTTTGATAATTTAGAACTAAAATGAGCGATGTGCTCTTTAAAGGTCAGATGTTTATCTATTATGATGCCCAGAAACTTACATGAGTAGNAGCCACAATGAAACCTTATGAAGTTCATTATTTATACTCTCCGCAATCATAGCGGGATTTTGGTTTGAAAGGACCGCAGAAAGCGTACTGTCATCGGCAAAAAGCATGAATTTGAAGAATGATGTTGATTTAATGATATCATTGATAAAAATCAGAAATAGGAGAGGCCCAAGAACAGATCCTTGTGGAACTCCATGGCTAATTGTGTGTGGGTCCGATTTTGCGTCGTCGATGACAACGTATTGCATCCGATTTGTTAGGTATGATCTGACCCAGTCTTGGGCCACCCCTCGGATGCCATAACAGTGTAGTTTCGAGAGTAATATTTTATGGTCCACACAATCGAATGCTTTTCGAAAGTCAAGAAATACAGAGAAGACAGGCTTTCCTTCATCTATGTTAGAATAAAGGAATTTTAAGTGATTTAATATTGCCTGTATTGTTGATTTTTTAGAGCGAAAGCCGTATTGTTTATCGTAAAGAAATGATTTTTGTTCAGAATAAGAATACACATTTTATACACCATTTTTTCGAATACCTTGCTAATAATTAGCAGTACGGAGATAGGTCGATAATCGTTTACACAGGTTTTTTCACCATTTTTAAAGATAGGGAGTTCGGACTCCCTCTAACAACTTTGAGGAAGTTCGGGAAAGTACCTAGTAAGAGAGACTGGTTAATTAGATTGGATATCAGCGGGGCTACAATATCAGCAATAGTTTTTAGTACTTTTGTCGGAAACGTTGGTAACCCACTTGATTTATTTTTTAGGTTGTTTATGCACGCAATTACATCGGAGGAGTTGGTAGGCTTAAAGAAAAATGGAGTTGTGTTCTCGAATATGATCCATGTATTCCAGGTGATAAGTAGGCTCACTTGGAATATCATCAGTTATAGTTTTTCCTACGTTTACGAAGAAATCGTTAAAGAGATTAGCAATTTCTTTCTTCCCATGGTATGCTTCATTATCTTGAACAACATGTTTAATTTCCTTTTTATCAGCGTTATTCGGTTCACAGTAAGAGTTAAGGAGGCGCCAAGTCTTTTTAACGTCAACGGTAATTAAATTGAGTAAACTTGCGCGTAAAGTAGCTCTTTTTTGATGACCTTATCTGATTTGTCACATAGTCACTGAATCGGTTATATGTTTCTCGAGAAATTCGCCCTTCGTAAAGAAGGGCTAGGTACGCTTGACGTTTCTTTATATTTATCACGATGTTTCCAGTAATCCAGGGCTTTTGTTTATTTTTCGGGGTAACTGCACGGGTTACAATTGGGCAACACTGATTGTATGTCACCATTATAGTTTCAGTCAACTTTACTACTGCTTCATCAATGCTCGCTGCATTATTTAGTTGAGAGATATGCAATGTTGGTATTGATTTTTCTAGAACGGTGCGCATTTCTTCTAAATTTGATTCGTTTACTTTGCGATATGAGTAGGTTTCAGCCCGTGGCTTGGTGCAAGCAATATAGACATTTTTCTTAACAAGAATGACTGAAAAATGATCTGATAAGTCAGAAGTAATGATTCCAGAAAGAAAATCACTTGGGTCTGTCATAAAGATACTGTCAAGCAGCGTTGCTGATTCCGAGGGTATTCGTGTAGGCTTTGTGATGATCGGAAGGAAAGATTGAGACTGAAAGGCTGTAAGGAAATTAGAGATTGGTTCACAGCTTTCATGTTTCAGTAGATCATAATTGAAGTCACTGCAAATTATTATGTCATTGTATAAGGACCTGTTGAACTGAGAAATAATACGATTTAGTGCATTTAGGAAGGATATATTACAGGCTGTAGGAGGCCCATACACCGTTCCAAGCACAATGCGTTTACCATCGCTAGAAAGTTCTACGAAGAGTGATTCTATATGATCCTGATTCATTGATGCACCCGTTATGATTCTCGAGTCTATGTGGTTAAATATACATGTACTGATGCCTCCGCCTCGCTGTTTTTTTCGTAGTGAATGGTAACTATAATTTTCAAATCGAATCATGTCTTTGCTCAAGTCATCTTGCCCGCTTTCGGTGAAGCTAATCACGTCTAGGTTGTATTTAAGTTCAGTAATAGTACATTGTACCTCTTCCAATTTTGAATAGAGTGACCTACAGTTCCAACACAGGAGTGAGAAATCATTGCGAGTTATTCGTGAAGTGTCGTTGAATTTTGATATATTAGTATACCTACAGTCTTCAGAGTCTTTTAGGTTTGGATATATTCTGTTCAAATGATTGAGATCTGGGTCGATTCCGTCGAGGATATTAGCGTGATCAGCCATTTAAAATATTATTATCAATGCTCTTCGCAAACATCAGCAAACAGTAAGAAGTAGGTATTATATAGCTTCCAAACGAAATACAGAGTCAAGCTTAAAGGGATATTCCTGTCTAAAAAACTAGCTTATGAAGTTAGAGAGAATAGAGTCGAAAATCTAGCGCGATTCCGTGAGTACACACAAAATTTAGTCCACGAGCTAATAATATTGGAGTTCAGTATCACAATATTGATGCAAACAGATTGCTGAGGGCGTTTTCACAGTTCACATACAGCAGGTAATAAGTTTTAAAGATATGACGACAATGATATAATCAGCTAATATGGTTTACGCGTAATAACAGCTTTAGTGGTAAAAGAAGAAAAATTCACAGTAATATTGGTAGACAAAGATTGCTGATTGCGTTGTTACAGAAGTTCACATTCAGCTGTCATAAATGTTTACACACACATCTGTTTTACATTTGTCAAGATTGAGGTTAAACTGATATCTAATTGATGTAAAACTGACATGATACCTAANGGTCGAAGACCGGTACTCATTTCAGACACCTGGGTAGAGTGGGGTATTGTGCTTAGAATTTTTCTCCTATACCCAACAGAGAAAATCGCCACCAGCGCCGAGACTCGAACCCGGGTCTCCCCGCACGGAATCAGGTTCGCTACACACACGGCTATGACGAGCGAAGGCATGATGCCTAATTGATTTGAAACTGACATGATATGATATCTAATTGAGGGGATCACCCAGTCTAGTCACTCATGACCTGTTTTGATGACATGTTCAGTTCTAGCATCAGGTATTGCTCGAGGTCTTCTGGCGTGCTGATCTGGCGGCGTCTTGAATCTGGGTTTCCGGGGTGAGATACGAAGATGTTTCCGTCCCGTGTTCTCGGGATTCCAATTTTCTCCGGGAACTTCCTTTTGGCCATTCTCAGAATGTACTAGGCGTTAGCTCGTGAAGGTATCAGGTGTTTATTTATGAAGAAATTTGGTTTCTTTTCTCGGCAGGCGGTCCGAATTTCACGTTTCTTGTTGAAATGTTTTAATTCAAATGCAATGTTTCTTCGATCTATGTTCCCAGTTACTGGTTTTTTACCCATTCTGGTAGCTGACGTGATGTCAGTGTTGCAGAGGTCAACGTTGATTTTGTCCTTCAGGACAATGAACAATGAAGAACCTACTCCAAGACGAGAGGAGAAAAGGCTATGGAGGAAAAAGAACGAAACCACGGCGTCTCCTGACTTTGTTGAATATCCGAAGACGACATTTGTTGGAAACCCTCTTGAAGCATTTCTACCTTTCTTTGACAAAGAACTTGTAGAAAAAATTTTATTCGAAACTAATTTGAAAAGCATGCAAACGTCAACATCAGCTGATGTAAAAGAAGATCTTTTGGTGTTTTTCGGCACAAATGTACTCATGGGTTATCATCCTCTGAAATCCTACAAGCACTATTGGAGTCGTGATTCTGATTTACGTGTTGAGGCTGTTCAAGAGCGAATGAGTAGAGATAGATTCAGAACAATTCTCACATACCTTCATCTAAATGATAATTCCAAATATTCTTCAAGTAATCCTGATGAACTGTTCAAAGAGCGGCCAGTAATTGAAGCACTGAACCGTAATTTCAAGCAAGCCATGCCACCCTCTCAACACCTTAGCGTCGATGAATCAATGGTAAAGTTTAAATGCCGTAGTAGTTTGAAGCAATATAATCCCATGAAACCAATCAAACGAGGATTCAAGCTGTGGTGCTTGGCCGGAAATGGTGGTTACATTCACAAATTCACCATTTACACAGGATAGTCTGATGAGCCTGCTGACATTTCACTAGGTTTGGGAGAAAAAGTCGTTCGTAACATGACAGATGGCTTTGAGAACAAATACCACAGAGTGTACTTCGATAATTATTTTTCTTCAATTGGACTTCTAGAGTATTTTCAGGATAAAAAAATCCTTGCATGCGGAACTATCAGACCGACTAGAAAAGGTTTCCCTGAAATGTAAAGTGAGAAAAAAATGAAGAGAGGTGCCTTTGATTCCCGCCGTACTTCTCAGGGGATAGCAGTTTTCAAATGGAAAGACTCAAAAGCAGTTCACTTCATCTCCAACTCCATGGGAATGATTTGGCCTCTGAGAAGGAAGCAAAAGGACGGAAGTGTGATCACTGTGCCCTGTCCTAAAGTTGTAAAAGACTACAATGACCATATGGGTGGCGTTGATTTGCATGATATGTTCCGCCAGTTATATGGACTCAACAGGAAGAGTATAAAATGGTGGCACAGAATCTTCTGGGCACTGCTTGACATGACAGTTGTAAATGCGTACGTCATGTACAAAAAAACGTCAGGTGACTCCATAAATCTCTTCAACTTCCAACGAGAAGTTGCTAAAGGGTTGCTTGCATTTGCCGTGCCTCGAAGTGTATCCAAACGGCGTGGACTTGGTTATTCACAAGGTACATCAGTGAGACATACCAATCTTGGAGCGCACTGGCCACAGTTCACGGAGAAAAGAGGACGATGTGAAGTGTGTTCAGCACAGAAGCTTGAGTCCAGGCCATATTCTATTTGCTCTCACTGCAAGGTGTATTTATGCTGCAATGCTTCCAGAAACTGTTTTGCTTCCTATCTTGATGTAAAATTGGAAGAAGTACCACAGCGCCGGATAAATTCATCCTATGATGCAGTATACACTGTCCGAATGTAGTCATTTATATTTTTCTCTCCGTTTTTTCATTAACTTTCGCATTCGACAACCAGGAGTTTAGACAAGATCATTCAATTGGCTTATACTTAAGGAATGCTCACAATACTGAATAATGAATATGAAATGACTGATTTATTGGAAAAATGTTAACAGTTCTTGTGTAACAGGACTGTGTAAGAATTCAGACTAAAATGTTAATCTTCTCAATTTTAGTATGTGAGAGGCCATAGCTTTCACCCCTTGCTTTATTTAAAGAATTGTTTTGCTTATTTGTTCGTAGCTACTCACCTGTGGCATACGATTCATTGCTACATGTTGTTAATTTTCTATTTACAATTGTTTTTTGAATTATCCAGTTGGATCCAGAAATTTTTTCAAGAGAGTCTCTCTACGAAAACAGTTATTTTATTTTTCTTATTTCTCAATGTCTCAATTTATTTGGCCTTAAAACATCAAACATATTATACTCAGTAAGTTCATTGTATCTGTTTCTTTCAACCACGAGGTTAAAAGAACTCATAGAAATTATAATTATCATCGATTGAATGTAGTTTATTAATGTCTGCTCAACGGAAATGATTCCCACAATATTTACCGTACGGTACTGGCGGGACTCCTCAGTCCCATTTCATAATAACATGGTAAATATTAAGTTATTATTTTGAAACATTTTTCTCGTCTTAGTTGGATGAAAAAGTTACATTACACAAAGTTTCAGTAAATTTGGACAACTATTTCTACATTTCGGACTCAAAGGGATAACCGTAAATTCACGGAAATTTTTTACAGTGCTACTGTTTTCTCGTTAACTTTCTATTTTGCTTCTTGAATTTTCTCTCCAGCTGTTATTTTTATGCCTATCGTGCATAGATTCCGCATTACTTCATTTTCAAGTTTTTTTTAGTGCTTGGGGAGCTTAATTGTGGTTATTGAATTAAAGGGTAGTGACAGGATTAGCAATTTCACTGCATGGTTTCGAGTGCAGTGCTTTCTTAGAACCAAGTCTGTTTTTTGTTTTAAATTCCTAATTGTAAATTTTCATCTGATTTGTCAAATCGGAATGGGGGAAGCTTGAGCGTAAGTTTTAGTAGAGGACGTGTCAGGGACACATTTTTGTTGTAATTAACGTTTAGCGTCAATATTTTTGTGTGCTTGCTGATTCAGTGTGGTTACACATTCTAGTATTTTAAACTAGTCTATTTTTACCAAGTTTAATTGTACTCTCGCTTTTATGACTTGTTTATGGGCAGTATTTATTGCTGTAAACATTTACTTTGTTTTAAATTTGCTCAAGTTAAATAGAAAGGTTATTGAATATGTTGCACGGATTCAGTGGCATGAACTTAGAGGGAACCAAAGGTAATTTACGCATGCAGCATTCTGGAATGTTTAAAGACTAGTTTCATGAATGCGTTTAATTTCTCTAATTTTATTTGCCTCAAAATATTTTACCACCAGTTGAATTACTTTAATTTAGGTTAGATGCCCTAAGGTGGAAGCACTAGCCATCCTGGTACTGGAGCTACCGTCAGTACCCAAAGGGTTAAGTTTTACAAGCTGCGAAACAACATCGATGTGTCGTTTGAAATTGTT
>JACJUY010009681.1:0-12400 GCA_014220935.1 Platorchestia sp. MABIK | reverse complement strand
GAGGCGTGTGTGAGGCGTGTGTGAGGCGTGTGTGAGGCGTGTGTGAGGCGTGTGTGAGGCGTGTGTGAGGCGCGTGTGAGGCGTGTGTGGCCTCACGTCTCACCAATTGATATTTGAACGTAGAAATTAATCAACACGACAATTCTCATGTCTGGTGATTGTGATGCTAGATTATCCCCTCTCTAAAATACGCAAAAATCAGCCAACACAACAATAACTTTTAAAAGTTACCAAGGCAGATATTTATCATACAAAACCAATTTTCAAAATACAAAACAATCGGTTAATAAAACAATAACGTCGAGAGCGGCCCATAGACGATCAATTTTATTGTCAATATAATTGACAATGATGAATATTGACAATTTGATTGATCGTGTGTGGGCTTGATTGACGACCGTCAATTAATTGACTTAATAGACAAAAAAAATTTCGTCAATATATTGAGTCAATGATATTGACAATTAAATTGATCGTCTATGGGCCGCTTTAAAACTATCAAGGGTGGTATTTTATAATACAAGATTAATTTCGGAATCTACGTTAAAATCCGCCAACACATCAATAGCTTCAACAAGCTACTACGGCTGGTATTTATGATACAAAACTGATATTCATAAAACGAGAAATTCAATGAACACTTTGACTGCAGCAGGTTAAACTGAAATTTAATGTTCTACTTAAATTTAAAATCAGTTGTAATAATCAAGGTGGAAAATAGTAAACAGTAACTGGATCGTGTCTTCATTTAGCTTCAATTAAGTATTTATGAAAATTGAGTTGGTGACTACTGGTCATTGAGCAGTATTATGAAAATCCACTCAGTGACCACCGGTGACTCACGTGGCAGTCAAAGTGCTAACACAACAATAACTACAACAAACTACCACGGCGAGGATTTAGGATTCAAATCTAATTTACAAAAACGAGAAAATCCGTCAACAACAATAATTTCAACTAACTACCACAGCAGGAATTTATGAAACAAAACCGCTTTTAAAAAATACGAGAAAATCCGTCAACATCAATAACTTCAACTAACTACCACAGCGGGTATTTACGAAACAAAACCGCTTCTCAAAAACACGAGAAAAATTAAGTTCCACCACAATTCTAAGCCCCGCGGTCGTGCGGATTTGAGACGGAAGCCCAAACGGAGTCCGCATTTCGTGGAGGTTGCAAATTTTCGGACATGACTAAATTTGGCAGCTGCTGGACGAGTTGCGCGTGCAGCTCCCGCCTGTAGCGGAACACGGGTAACCCAGCCGGCTTGTAGCTGCTGTGGGGGGGACTTAGGTTAGATCCGAGTTTGTTTAACTTATTAAATTAGTAAATAAATTTATTTGACCTAGTAAGATAGATCGTGAGTTGGGTTAACCTATTAAGTTAGATCATGAGTTGGGTTAACCTATTAAGTTAGATCATGAGTTGGGTTAACGTATTAAATTAGATCATGAGTTACTTCAACTTATAAAATTAAACCGTTAGTTAATTTAACCCACTAAGTTAGATCGTTAGTTAGTTCAACCTATTGAATTGGATCATGAAGAATTTGACCTGTTAAATTAGTAAGTGAATTGGTTAAACTTGTTAAATTAGAACGTGAGTTAGTGTAACCCATTAAAATAGATCGTGAGTTGCTTTAACTTATTAAATTAGATTGTGGATTAGTTTGCGCCTCCCTAACCGCAACAAAGGCGTTCCAAAGAGAGCAAGGAGGAAGGCATCATTTAGTATGGACTTCTGGGAACGCGGAATTTATGCCCAAGGTGTGTAGAAAGAAGAGTAAGAAACAAGATAAAAGTGGAAGAAGAAAGTAGTAGGGGCTGAAAAACAGGACAGCAGCCAGACAAAAAAACATGGTTTGTAACAAAACAAAAAAAACTATTCATTTTCACCATAAGGAAGGGCTACCTAACCTTTAGCTCGGGATCCCACGATTAAACTTATTGAACAGGTCCTTTCTGAAAGGCATTTAGAGATCGCTCTCATCGTTCTTATATTCTAAATGTTTCGATGACAATTTCACATCGTACTAGGTTTTATGAGAGGTAATTTAACACGTTTCCTGCGAAGGGACCCACCGGTGGTCACCGAGGGAATTTTCACAATGCCGACCGACCTGCAGTCGCGAACTCTTTTTGTAAATACTTCATCAAAAAAGATAAAGGCACGATTCAGTTAATGTTTTCTATTTTTAAAATTGCTTGCTACTATTGGCTGCAAATTTGAATTGAATATTGACCTTCAGTTTAACACGTTGACTACGGATTGCGCAGACCGTAATGTTGATTTGGTTAGGTTGTGAAAAGAAGACTGGGAAAATCGACTTACCTGTACGAATAAGTTTCCATCCATTGTAAGAAATGTGCAAAACATAAGTGCTCCTTTCGTATGATAAAATTCCGCCAAAAAAAGGTCGCGAAATGGTTTGAAATGTTATTGATTTACATTGGTGCCTATTAGAACAATTTAACTTGTGGTACACATTCGTCCCACTTAACACGTCCCACATTCGTCTGTGGTCAAAACGTCCCACATTCGTCTGTGGTCAACACGTCCCACATTCGTCTGTGGTCAACACGTCCCACATTTGTCTGTGGTCAACACGTCCCACATTTGTCTGTGGTCAACACGTCCCACATTTGTCTGTGGTCAACACGTCCCACATTCGTCTGTGTTCAACACGTCCCACATTCGTCTGTGGTCAACACGTCCCACATTCGTCTGTGGTCAACACGTCCCACATTCGTCCCAACGTGTTAACCCACCGCAGGAAACGTGTTGAGGAAAATTAAGGTAATATTTCGTTCACGAGCAAAGCAATTTGGTCCTTGAAGGGTTAAGCCTCCCTAACCACAGAAAATGTGTTCCAAAGAGAGGAAGGCACTATTTCGTACTGAGTTAAAGGAACGCAGAATTTGTGCACCAGGTGCGTTTCCACACGATATTCCCCTGCGTTAGGAAACGGAAAGTAGTAGGTGCTGAATAAAGGACAGCAGGGAACCGAAAAAAGATGGACCTTTACAAAACAAAAAACCATTTCATTTCAACACGAGGCAAAGAAATTATTTCTTTTCACTCAACGCACCTGAACGGAGACTACAATCTTTTTATTTCAATACGCAATAATTCTAACATTCACCACTCTCAAAATTACTTATTTAAGTTAATAATAATACCACCGGTGAAAGACTTACAACTAGTATTTACTGAACGGACCAGTACGGAAAGTTGGGTAGCTTATGAGGTGTGGCGACTATCTCTTTATTTCAATATGCAATAATTCTAACATTAACATTACCAAAATGAACATTATCAAGATTACTCAATTCAATTCGTGATAATACCATAGGTAAAAGATTTACAACTAGTATTTACTGAACGAACCTGTACGGAGAAGCTGGGTAGCCTATGAGAAAAAGTTGGGCGGGCCCGAGCCGGACCATGTACAGCCCCTTGTGGGACTCCCTGTGGTCGCAGCAGTGCAGGCGGAAACACTGCGGGAATAAGAACATTTTTTGGGCACATTTTTAGTAAGCATTTAATTAGCGTGCATGTAATAAGGATGCATGTAATAAGGATGCATGTAATTAGGATGCATGTAATTAGGATGCATGTAATTAGGATGCATGTAATTAGGATGCATGTAATTAGGATGCATGTAATTAGGATGCATGTAATTAGGATGCATGTAATTAGGATGCATGTAGTAAGGATGCATGTAGTAAGGATGCATGTAGTAAGGATGCATGTAGTAAGGATGCATGTAGTAAGGATGCATGTAGTAAGGATGCATGTAGTAAGGATGCATGTAGTAAGGATGCATGTAGTAAGGATGCATGCAGTAAGGATGCATGCAATAAGGATGCATGCAATAAGGATGCATGCAATAAGGATGCATGCAATAAGGATGCATGCAATAAGGATGCATGTAGTAAGGATGCATGTAGTAAGGATGCATGTAGTAAGGATGCATGTAGTAAGGATGCATGTAGTAAGGATGCATGTAGTAAGGATGCATGTAATAAGGATGCATGTAATGAGGATACATGTTATAAGGATGCATGTAGTAAGGATGCATGTAGTAAGGATGCATGTAGTAAGGATGCATGTAGTAAGGATGCATGTAGTAAGGATGCATGTAGTAAGGATGCATGTAGTAAGGATGCATGTAGTAAGGATGCATGTTATAAGGATGCATGTAATTCGGATACATGTAATGGGGATACATGTTATAAGGATGCATGTAATTCGGATACATGTAATAAGAATGCATTATATAAAATGGGATAAGCCCATTATTTACGGCATAAATCGTTTTTTAATCAGCGTTCCAATGCAACATGATTGCCTTTTATCGGCAATTTCAATGACAAACTCTGGAAAATAAGTTCATTATTCCGGGTATTAAAGCTCATTAAAAAATTGTTCCAGTGTGACATTACTGCCTTTATCGCAATTTCTTATGACTAAAACTCTGGGGAATAAACACATAATTTAGGGTATAAATCACGTTTAATAAGTGTTCAAGTGAGACATTATTGCCTTTTACTGGTATTTTCTTTGTCTAATAGTGAACCTGTGTTTGTATTACTAATATTAATATGAATGCTATTTTATAAGGTACATGAATTATTCTCAACAAAATGAACCTAATTGACGGCGGCTTGTTTTTATCTTCTGGCATAAATAAATAAATAAAAAATGAATTAGTCATTTGGCAGAAATTTTCAGGGATGGGAAATTAGAACTAGTTAGTAAATGCATCAACAAACTTCATTGTACTCGTACAAAAAACTTCATTGTCCCCGAGTTAGGAACCATCGCAGTGGTTCCAAACTCAGTGGTTTTTAATGAATTTACAAATAAATACATTTATGTAATTCTTGTACGGAATTTCTCCTGTGTTATTAGAATGGGAATCTCATTGACCACAATAAATTGTTTGGTGAGTCTTGCTTGGTAGGAGCGTGTGTCTGTGACGCTCTCAAAAATGTTGTTACGTCCATGCAAAAAAAGATTACAAGATCGAGGAAAAACATCCCTCGGTTTTCGAGGATTAAAATCAAGGACCAGAAACTTTTTTCTCAAACTTACAACAACTCTCACGAATAACTTTAAGAGCTTTAATAACTTTAGCATAATATCTTTAACTTTAACAGCTCTAATATCACGACAGCTTCAACAACAGAAGGCTTTAGAAAACTCACGAGAGAATCGTTATGAAAAAACGAACAGTTTGAAAACTTGGTGCCGACTTGCTCTGCGAAACTCTAATGGGATTGCACAACCAAAATAGATGAAGGAAGCTCATGAATTAACGTGAGAAACTCTACGGGGATTGCACAACCGAAATAGAAGAAGGCAACGCATGAATATTAAACTTCCTCTCGGAAGAGATAATTCACGCAAATTTGTACGTATTTTCTAAATAACGCAACTCATGGCCGACATGTGAGCTCCAGAATTTCACGTACAGAATTGTATTGCGCTTGATGTTCAGTGAGATGTTCTTTTCTGCTCGAGCAAAAACGGTAATTTGTTTTGACGTAATCCGATACGGTTCGCTCCAACGTGGGGAACGGAATTTCGAGTTCGAATACAAGACAGCACGAAATTATAAAGATAATTATATACATCCGTATAATAACGAACCGTATAATTCTAGATCTCTGCATTTTGAAAAATACTTTTAATTTCGTGCGAACCTCATAAACGTTCAAGACTTCTACGCACAACCTTTTGTCAATATTAGACGCTACTCATGAAGGTTTTCTTTCTCTTTACTGGAAGCAATTATTTCCTTCGAAAGGATAAATCTGAAAAACATCAAATAAATACTCTACACTAGAGCCGATTCTTCTGTTGGAGACGATTAGTAAATACATACAAATTCCACACGAACGCTTGTCACAATAGCCATTTCTTCAATTATATACAATTTAAACAAACATATAACAATAATAATTACGCACACACACACAGACATTTCTCCCCAATGCAAATTCTTCAGTTGGACACAAAAATAAATTCGAACAAATTCCACAAAAACACTCTTACATTACATTTACCACTTCTTCCTTATTGACAATGTAAACAAGGATATTACAATACTAATTAAGCACACACACTCTTCTCACCAAGGCCAGTTCTCCCATGACGTCGGATCGCAGAGCTGAGGTGAAGTTCTGCTCGAAAAACAGAACCAAAGTAGAGTTTTGCGAGATGCTCTCCAGAGAGAACCGTGGTGGCAACATCTGCCGCACCCAGGACAGCTGCAGGGAGGGGTGGGGAGGGTTCCCCACACTCTTCCCCTTCTGCTCAATTTCCGTTTCTTGGGGACTTGAAAATTCTGTTGATGGAGGCGGGTTTTAAGGTTACTTAGATTTTTGAATTTTGTTCGTTTGTAATTTTTGTTTTTTGGATACTTGAAAACTCTGTTGATGGAGGAAACAAGTTTTGCGGTTGATTGGGAAATTTTATTTTTTTGTTCATTGCAGACTTGAGAATTTTATTGATTCTGTATAAATGCGTGAATATTTGCACCTCAATTCAAATACGAAATATTCAAGCCCTATTTCCCATGCTCAAATATTTGCTCCTCAATTTTAATACGCAAATATTTGCGCCTAAAATTAAAATACGCAAGGATTTGAGCTTAAAATTAAAATACGCTGACATTTAAGCCCTAGTTCACACACGCAAATATTTGGGGCCCAGTTCAAAAAAGTTAATATATGAGCTTAAAGTTTAAATACACAAATATTTGAGGCTAAACTGCTATTGGTCAGTAGAGCGGTCTCAGCAGAGCGGTCTCAGTAGAGCGGTCTCAGCAGAGCGGTCTCAGTAGAGCGGTCTCAGTAGAGCGGTCTCAGTAGAGCGGTCTCAGTAGAGCGGTCTCAGTAGAGCGGTCTCAGTAGAGCGGTCTCAGTAGAGCGGTCTCAGTAGAGTGGTCTCAGTAGAGCGGTCTCAGTAAAGCGGTCTCAGTAGAGTGGTCTCAGTAGAGTGGTCTCAGTAGAGTGGTCTCAGTAGAGTGGTCTCAGTAGAGTGGTCAGTAGACTCACCTGAGTGTCCCTCTCTAATCAGGTACGGCTGGAGTGGTGTGGCCGGCAGTATCTGAGAACAGAAGCCAGAGTGGGAAGGGTCGAGAAATACCGCTCTAGAGAGGGAGCGGTGGATGTCAGCTTCGTAATTCGAGGGTTCCAGCCTGCAAAATGAATTATTTATTAATTTGTTGTTAATTAAAATGTTTGCGGCTGAATTATGATGGCTATTGGGTTGAACAGCACGCCTATTAATATTTAATTCGGAAAATGCATGAAATTTTAGTGTTAAGATAGAATATATATTAATTAGTTGTCTGCTGTGGCCAATAGTTAATCATTTCCTAATATTTTGGAAGATTTTATTTTACGACTTCATGCAAATGAATGAGGATTCAACTCGTAAAGTCTTTATAATTCAACACTGTAAAGATACAACATTTTTAAATGAGTTGTTTATTTGACGCTTATTAATCATTTCATTATATTTTGCGAGATTTTATTCCATTACATCATGCAAATAAATAAGCATTCAATTAGGAAAGTACTTAAAATTCGTATTGAGATACAATTCTTTCAAAATAGTTGTCTATTTCAACCACGTAATTAAACATTTCATTCTATTTTGAAAATATCATTTCGTGATATCACGCAAGTGTGGGCACGTAGTTGCAGCTCACCGCTCGAGTTCTCCGGAGGCGAGAGGGCTGGGAGTCTCCGTGTTCCAATTCTGCCACGCGCCCAGCAGGGCGAACTCGAAATGGTTCGTGTGCAGACCTGAGCTGCCGAAGTGGTTCGATCTCGACACCTGCTCAAAGTATGTGTTATTTTGTTGTCTTAATGATTTTTTCAGTATTACTGGTCCGATCTCGACACCCGCCAAAATGTGTTTTTAGTCGTCTTAATGATTTTTTTCAGTATTACTGGTTCGATCTCGACACCCGCCAAAATGTGTTTTTTAGTCTTAATGATTTTTTTCAGTATTACTGGTTCGATCTCGACACCCGCCAAAATGTGTTTTTTAGTCTTAATGATTTTTTTTCAGTATTACTGGCCCGATCTCGACACCCGCCAAAATGTGTTTTTTAGTCGTCTTAATGATTTTTTTCAGGATTACTGGTCCGATCTCGACACTCGCCAAAATGTGTTTATTAGTCGTCTTAATGTTTTTCAGTATTACTGGTCCGATCTCGACACTCGCCAAAATGTGTTTTTTAGTCGTCTTAATGATTTTTTTTCAGTATTACTGGTCCGATCTCGACACCCGCCAAAATGTGTTTTTTAGTCGTCTTAATGATTTTTTTTCAGTATTACTGGTCCGATCTCGACACCCGCCAAAATGTGTTTTTCAGTCGTCTTAATGATTTTTTTCAGTATTACTGGTCCGATCTCGACACTCGCCAAAATGTGTTTTTTAGTTGTCTTAATGATTTTTTTTCAGTATTACTGGTCCGATCTCGACACCCGTCAAAATGTGTTTTTTAGTCGTCTTAATGATTTTTTTCAGTATTACTGGTTCGACCACGACACGTGCCGAAATGTTTTATTTGCTTATCTTCTTGATTTTCCAAATTATGTTTTATTATTTTGTTGTCTTAATGATTTTTTTCAGTGTTGCTGATTCGAAATCGACACATGCCAAAATATTTTTTTGTTGTCTTCCCAATTTTCCGAAATATATACTGTATGTTTTATTTTATTGTCTTGATGATTTTTTCCAGTATTATTGGTTCGATCTCGACACCTGGCAAAAATGTGACAGTTTTGGTTGTCTTCCTGTTTTTTTTTTGATAGTGAGAAAACACTTGACGTCAAAGTGAACCCTAGAAGTTGAATTTTATTTTTTCATCGGCGAAAAAAATGTCTTGTCAACACCAGGTCAAGCTCAGAAGTGAAATTTTATTTTAACCATGATGAAAAAATAAAAGGTCAAAGTTAACATCAGAGCTTAGTTTTCTATTTACAACAGTAGAAAAAACATACAAAAGTTTGAAGTCAATATTTAAAGTTGAATTTTTCCGTTACTTTTCAAACAACAGTTCGAGAAAAGAGGAAAGTTTGTCTTTTTACAAGAAAAGAAAAGAAATACGTGAAGCCAATGCCAATCCAAAAGCCAATACTATACGTTTCACACACGTATGTCTGTCAGAACATTCAGATCATTTAATTCGGTTTACCAGTCTGGTTTACTACACGCGTTGCTCCACCTGCTTGCATTCCTACACATCAACACGCATTCCTTACGTACTGAGTATGTTGCTTCATCCTCTACAGTTACTAAGCCGCTTTTCAAAATCGACCCTCCGAAGAATGTTGAACCTCACACAATATTCTCCGTTCAATACGCATTTCTTACGTACCGAGTACGTTACTTTATCCTTAAAAGTCGCCGGACCAAATTTTACAATCAACCATCTTGATAATTTTCATCCTCGCTCAACATTCAACGCAGGATCCATTACAGTTGAAGTCAATGATATACGCCGCATTATTCACTGGACAATTGATTGATTATAAGAAAGTTTTAGCCTCCCTTTACCACAACAAAGATGTTCAAAGAGAGGAAGGATGAAGGCACTATTTAGTATGGAGTTATGGGAACGCGGAATCTACGCACAAAGTGCATAGAAATAGTAAGGTAAGAAAGAAGTTTATGAGACAAGATACAAGTTGAAGAAGAAAGCAGTAGATGCTGAAAAACAAGGCAGCAGTGAACCGAAAAAAGATGGTCTGTAACAAAACAAAAATCTATTTATTTCAGCAAAAAGATGGCCCACCTAACTTTTAGCTCGGGGCCTCACATAATCCCCCTGGGAGCGCTAATTCCTACAGATACAATAGTTGTATCTCCCTGAGAGGTACCCACTGGACAATTTTCATCTCACACAACATTCAAGGTAGGCCTACTAAGCTCTCACCTCCGGAACGACACATTCCCTATGCCTCCTGGCCGTCAAATAGATCCCAAAGTCCCAGTCGTAGGGAATGCTGCCGTTGTCAATGAGTGCCTTCATTTCCAACAAGATTGAGATCCCAGCGAGCCAGCCGTAGTTGGGGAAGCTTTCGGTGCGGAGTAGCCGAGTCGTGTCGAAGGAGTTGTGCACGTAGGCGTGGTCGTTGTGGGCAGAGATGCAGTACAGGGTGGGGTCTGTGTCCAACAGCGGGGCTGTGAGGTTGAGGTACCTGTAATGTGCGGGGCTGTGAGGTTGAGGTACCTGTAATGTGCGGGTAAAAGAGGAATCACTCTTCTTTTAAGATTTCATGTTAATTATCGTAGTGACTCCTTTTTGCAAAGTTTCTTTCATAAAATTTAAAGATATCATATCAGTTACTTTCACATCAGTGAATCATTATTTATTAATAATTTATAAAAGAAGGTATCCATGAGAATGTTTTAGAAAGGATCAAATGCAACATTTGTGAAAATAAGTGGTAAATATTTTGAAAAAGTATTTGAAATATTATATTGTTGAAAAAAGTTACGAGGGAAAATTATGAAAACCATACAAAAGGATTATCCCCGTCAATTTACTAAACCAACTTTGACAAGAACTTCTCAACGAAAAGACATGAAAAAGTGTTCCGAGGCGATAGTGTTTTAAATTTTGCAATGAAGATTTCTATAGAATCTTTATGGGCAAAATTTTAAAATTCTCTGAACATTTCCGAAGGATATTTTCCTAGTGTTAGCTTTACCAAAATTTTCTGACATTGGTCAAAAATTTTATCACTCAATACAAAAAAATTATTTAACCAAACGAGCAGACCAACTTGTTCGTGACTAAAATTAAAACTTCAAATAAAATAAAAAATTTGAAATTTCTTCGAAACAAACATCAAAATCAAAATTTCTTTGGAACTAAAATCAGAATTTTGAAATTAAAACTAAAATTTCTTCGTAACTAAAATCAGAATTTTAAATCAAATTCAAAATTTCATCATTACAAAAACATTAAATAGACAATAAAAAATTCCAAGTTTGCCTCACACAAAAAAGTCCGGGGAAACTTCGACATCGTCCTCGACAAAAATGATGGAGTTGGAGTCGGGAAATTTCTGGAGCACGAGGCCGATGGAGAGGGAGTACAGTTTGGAGATGCTGTCCACGGCGTACTCCATCTCCGTGGGCAGCGTGGAGTATGGGAGATCCAAACATTTGGTCAAAAGAAAAAGTTCAGAATTTTCCGCGTCCGTCACGACGGTGAGGCGCGTCTTGCTGAAGCCGGTGGCCCGCATCAGCGACTTCAGGCTCCTGGGGTAATTTTGGGGGAACTTTGGGGAATTTTGGGGTAACAGTTGAAATTTGAGGGCAACTTTGGAGAATTTGAGGTAACTTTGGAGAATTTGAGGTAGCTTTGGAAAATTTGAGAATAACAATGGAAATTTGAGGGCAACTTTGGAGAATTTGAGGTAGCTTTGGAAAATTTGAGAATAACACTGGAAATTTGAGGGCAACTTTGGAGAATTTGAGAATAACAATGGAAATTTGAGTGACACTTTGGAGAATTTGAGATAACTTTTGAAAATTTTGGAATGAGTTTGCGTAATTTAAATGAAATTGAAAAACTTGGAGAAACGTTTTGGGAATTTAGGAGTTTAAAGTAATTTAAACAAGTTATGGTAAATCTTGATTAGTATATGGTAAAGGCAGGCCAATTTAAAATAAATTGATGAAAGTTTACGGTAAACTGAGGAGATTTGGAAACAAATGTAAGGGAGTTGAGGCAAATTTACGTCAATTCTTCTGATACTTTCTTGCACTCAAGTGATCTGAATGTACTTGATGAATTTTGATAGACGTATTTGATGAATTTTGATCCAATTAGGCAAATTTTGGGAGATTCAAATGAATTTTAGAGCTGCGTTCGAGCAATTCAAGATGAATAATTTTTGTTTCGCTGCACCATAACACTTCACTACCATGACACTCCACAACCACTACATTGCACTACCACTACCATTACACTCCGCTACCATTACACTGCACTACCATTAGCAACTGTAGTAATGGTCTCATGACTATTTTACTTGCTCACTATCCTATTCTAATGGCCAGGCACGACCATTTTTTAAAGGGCTGCAGAAAACAGAAAATAAGAAAATAAACTATATCCAAACGGAAATTAATTAAATCTTTTAAATTTAATATTAATTAATTATTAACAGAGATTAATTACTAAAAACAGGCAAGTTACACAGGGTAATTAAGGAAAGGGTCCCCCATACGAAAAATTTTGTTATTGAACCTAGAGCAAATAAATTTGGTATCCAGATGAAAATGCAAAGAAAAGCTTTTTGCATTCGTGTAAAAAATGAGATTTTCTTCATAGAAAACGAGATATTCATAGA
The DNA here is from genome assembly GCA_014220935.1 of Platorchestia sp. MABIK. NCBI lineage: Eukaryota > Metazoa > Arthropoda > Malacostraca > Amphipoda > Talitridae > Platorchestia > Platorchestia sp. MABIK. The sequence goes on along the minus strand of JACJUY010009681.1, from coordinate 5 downwards.
AAACG
>JACJUY010009680.1:6766-29571 GCA_014220935.1 Platorchestia sp. MABIK | reverse complement strand
GAACAGGAGTTCCGGCGAGCTTTATCAAGCTCTCGTGGTATGTGTTAAGTATTATTTTTATATTTATGAACCCAGTATTGTGTTTTTACTATTGTTAGTATTTTTTCATAATTATGGAAACAATGTAAAGTCACATCCAGATAGTTAATCAAACACGAAACTCAATTCAGATTTCAAATGACTTTGTGGAGGTATTTTCGTTTGAATTCTGCCATCACATGTTTAGAAACGTTCATTTTCCTTCCAATTATTTTCCTTATATCGATTGTACTCGTTACAAAAATATTCCATTGTACCACATTCTCCCTTTTGGGGAACGAGAGCGTATTTTTGCGGTTGTCAGGCAGTTCAATTTTCGTTCCCAAACGCGCTAAATGTTTTTACCGAGCAGAAATTTTTTTTACTTAATCACATAATCTTACAATATAATTCAATAAACATACTTTCCCATATTGCTGTAGCTGCAAAAGTTATTTTCATTTTCAAGTATAATCGTGTAGAAATTCTCCTTTGCAATGATGGGTGTAAGTCAGTGATGCTCATTTGCGGCCAGTTATTTTTTTCCTGCTGAAGTCCTCATGTAAATTTGTAATGCAGAATCTCGCTGTCCCTAGAGAGTATTTTTCCTAAACTATCCAAGTTACACAGCTCTTGCTCATAATTCTACTATTTTGAGGAGTTCGCTAACCTGTGAGTGCTTGCAATCTTTTTACGCATCATTAACGTGTTGGTGATGTCTGAAAGCCTATTTAAATCTACAGATATTATTGGGAGAGCCTCACTCTCTTGTCATCTTACGCTCGGGGCTCAGTAATTCTGATGAATGATTCATGTCTCGCTGTGTTGTGTTCCAACACGGCTGGGAAACAAGATAAGTTGCTTCACAAAACATCACAAAGTAATGCGATAAGTTACTCGCAGCAATTCGCATCAGCTTGAAATTGATCCTAGCAGAATTTTCGCTTTTAATTTTAAGGACAGTGTGTTGCACAAATTTTTAGTTGTTCTTCTCGGTCCAATGGAATGTTATTTGGAAATATGACTTCAAAGCTGTGAAAATGACTAGTGGTAGGTTCTCTTCGGTGTCAGTTATGAAATCTTGGTCTAAATTACTTTCAAAGAAACTCTTTTTAATGGAGAATCATTTACAAGAGGCAGATGAAAAATTAGCTAATGCTGACTTGAAACTTAGTAGGGTTACTTTTTCACTGTAAATTTTACACCGTTGCCGATTTATGTTAAATGTAATGAATTATAAAATGTTAGTCGGCTTTGATGAAGTTCCTCCGAATTAGATAAAATGCTACAGAACGACTAAGCGGTGGGAGCAGCAGCGACACCTCTTTTATTTGTTCTGTTCCATCAGCTCCGACAATTTGAGCAATGTAGGAAGAGGGCGGCGCTCGCAGTGCTTCTTTCGTAGTTTCGGTTTCACTTTAAAAGAATTCCATGACTAATTCAGCAGCACGGACCCGCTAGCATGGCCATTTTTCTGTTTCTACGAGCGCTGCTGTTTTAATGGCATGCTAATGAGCCCTGAGAAAAGACTCTCCTTTCTTTGGACCTCGCCATAATGGCGTGCAATGATATCAAGAAGCAGCAACGTGTCCTGCAAGTGACTTGCTCCATCTGATGCTGGAAAATGTTCCACATCATCCACTCCACTGGTCAGTAGCGGCTTTGACAAAAAGAAAAACTGGATCATGGAAGGATTTTCCATATCATCCACTTCCGTGGTCAGTGCACCAACAAAAAGAGAAACCGATTCATGGATGGATGTTCCATATCATCCACTCTACTGGTCTGTGGGGCCTCAATAAAGAGAGAAACTGGTTCATGGATGGATGTTCCATATCATCCACTCCACTGATCTGTAGGGGCCTCAACAAAAAGAAAAACTGGTTCATGGATGGATGTTCCATATCATCCACTCCACTGGTCTGTAGGGGCCTCAGCAAAAAGAGAAACTGGTTCATGGATGGATGTTCCAAATCATCCACTCCACTGATCTGGTAGGGGCCTCAGCAAAAAGAGAAACTAGTTCGAAATTTTGACACCTCAAATTATTGACTATCTATAACCCCTGTGCGATTTAACCCTCCCCCGCCCCACGTTCCCCACATGGTGCAGTCAATAAAAATGCTCGTACGCTTATTTCTTGTCAGGTAGATGCTCCTACATGTCTTTTTTATGTTCACTGCCAAGTGGCTGCTCCGTCTCTAATCTAATGAGACAACCTGACGCTAGAGCCAGTCTAATAATGGTTTTGTTTTAACACCGGTGGTTATGAGTAGAGTAGAAAAAGGTAAAAACAACTTTAAACAACATGCGTAGCTCGTTTCCCCTTCATATTGTTAATGCAAAGTTGTCATTCCTTGTATATTTTGAAGTTTATTATCGATCGTGTTTTCATGCATACGTTGGATTGATTATACTTTGTATTTTACAGAACTGATGATGGAGCTGGTCTCCGAAACGTTTTCGATTTTTTGTTCGTTTTTGGAATAAAATGACTAATTTTATTAGCATTTTCTTCGTACTTAAATTTAACAAAAATTGTGATAGTAATTGAAATATGAATAAATAAATTAGACGGGGAAGGATTAAAGTATCAAGATAAATTATTCTGACCTTCTCTGCTGTAAGTAGAGTAGAAAAATTGTAATACTAATATGAGTGGAAAAAAATATCAGGAGAAATTATTCTGGCCTTCTCTGCTGTAAGTAGAGTAGAAAAATTGTAATAGTAGTGTGAGTAGAAAATTGGACAGTTATTGGTTGAACTATCAAGAAAAATTATTCTGGTTTTCTCCGCTGCGTGAAACTGAGTAAGAATCTCAGTCTAGTTTTGCGACCTGGAGCAGAATATCCCCAGAAGCGCGTGTCCGAGTAATTCCAGGATCTCACGCATGCGGCTTTACCCGTCAACTTCTGACGGCGACAACACAAGGTTAAACGATCCTCAAAACTTGAGAGCTTAGAACCATTAAATTGTATGAAGCTCGAATGCTTTTAGGAAATGAACGTCATCTCAAGTTTCGTCGTAGGCTGTGAAGATCATTTCGAACGAATAAACGCGTACGCTGCGGAGCTGGGCTTCCGAGCACATACAGTATGTTCCACAAAAACCCGAAGCGAGTATTCATTTTTCCGTATCAGTAATACCATGAAAATCAGTAATTCCTTTTCTACATGTTTCTTTTGAAGGATGATTTTGCTAGAAATTAAATGCTCATGATATTCTTATGATGGTTTTACTGATACGGGAAAATAAATACTCGGTTCTGGTTTTGTGGGACATGCTGTATATCGTTAACGATGCATGTGGACTAAAGTTTGAAAACTATGCAGGAACAACTTTATATTCAAAACATATACCTTATCATTCCTCTGTATATTTATTCACAGTTGCGTTGGTGTGTTTGTCTCCCTTTTCATATAGAATCTTTGTATTTGTATTTAATTTCTAGAAATTAACAACAATCTAGTTTTAATTATGATTTATCAATAGTAGGATATTTATTTTGGAATGCGGAAATGAAAGATTCATGTAAAAAATGGAAAGGTGGTAAAACCGGCATCACTGATTCGTTCATCAGACACTTTTAGTTGTTTACGTAGTTTGCTAAAACTAAATGCTAATCTACTATGACAACATTATACCTTTGGAAAAATTACATTATTATTACATTATAACAATTGAAGTTTTACGCCTGGCAAACTTGTATGTGACTCAAGGAGACAACGTTTTAGCCATTTTAAATATAAATAGATCATTGAGCTGTATTGAGGAGCGTGTCCTTTTCCATGTCATGGTTATTGAGGCGAGGATTCGCGTAATGCTCGTGCTCTACTGAATTTCATGACAATAAAGAATTGTCTCTTTTATCACTTACTGACGAGTACTTGGTCAGAGAGGTTCACATTTTCAGCACATTGAGACCGACACATCAGCAGGAAGCGATGAATAATACACGAAAAAATCGAGCTGCTAAAACTAGGCTCTTCATTTTTCACTTTCTGTGTTGAGAGGGAGCTCAGCAGGCAAAGAAGCCTAGCGGCATTACTCGGTGGCATTAAATCTCCGTTTGATCTTGACGAGAAGGAAAATTGACTGTGGAACAAATGACAGGAGCACAAAATCGATAACTTCAGTAAATGCTGAACAAAAGATAGAAAGTGGTCGCTAGAGCACCACGTGAAACATTTCTTCTTGACATATCTTTTGATATGTTAATCACGTGTGGGATAGGCCTCAACAATTTCCCTTGGAAGATCTGTCGCTACTTCTTCTCTGGTTTCGTGATGGTTTTGTGACCACCATCTGTACAAGAATGATAGTGAAGAGCTTATGTTGTGCACTGTTATCGTAGTTCTTTTTTACATGACTTTTTAGTTATTCTGTAGCGTGCTTTTCCGTTGCTTGTTTGACTGTTTGAACCACAGCATTAAAAAATTCATAAAAACAACTTTTGCATGCATTGTTAAACGAAAGTGATTTCCACAAAATCTTTGAAAACATAATTGGCGCATGCCTGATTTTCTACTACAACATTAGTCCACTGCCGTACAAATGTCCTTACTTTCACTACTTTATTCCAAGGAAGTTCATCCGATCCCTATGTAAAGAAAAGAAGGCTAGCTCTGCCTTCTTTTCCTAAAATGAACACGTTAAAAGAAAGTATACATTATTTCCATTAGCAAAATTCATTATAAATCAAGAACAAAATCAAGATACGTTCCAACAAACCATATGTCCCCTCTCCGGCACACATCAAAAATGATCCTTTGCAGAATTTCTTTCTGGTGCGCGCTCCGCTCGCTGATATATTTTTGCGGGCGTTCGTTCACCAAAAAAGAACTAATTAGCGAGCAAACTTTGCGGGAGGAAGCGTGTGGTGCCGAGCTTTGCCTTCTCTGACCTCCCAGGGCTGAACGCTGCGTGTTCTCGGTCAGTCGTTGCTCTGCTGCTTTCTGTGTGTCTAACGTGATCACTGAGTATTGGGACAATTGTGTACCTCTATGTAATGCTCATTTGTGCACCAATGTAAATTGCTCATTTATGCACTAATGTAAATTGCTCATTTGTGCACCAATGTAAATTGCTCATTTAAGCACCAATGTAAATTGCTCATTTGTGCACCAATGTAAATTGCTCATTTAAGCACCAATGTAAATTGCTCATTTGTGCACCAATGTAAATTGCTCATTTATGCAACAATGTAAATTGCTCATTTATGCACCAATGTAAATTGCTCATTTGTGCACCAATGTAAATTGCTCATTTGTGCACCAATGTAAACTGCTCATTTGTGCACCAATGTAAATTGCTCATTTGTGCACCAATGTAAATTGCTCATTTGTGCACCAATGTAAATTGCTCATTTGTGCACCAATGTAAACTGCTCATTTGTGCACCAATGTAAATTGCTCATTTGTGCAACGATGAAAATTGCTCATCTATGCACCAATGTAAATTGCTCATTTATGCAACGATGAAAATTGCTCATATGTGCACCAATGTAAATTGCTCATTTATGCAATGATGAAAATTGCTCATCTATGCACCAATGTAAATTAATAACACTTCAGCCATTTTGCGTCTTTTTTTCTGAAAAAATTTATCGAATGAGGAAAACATTATTGTGCATATTTTCCGCATTTCTTATGAAGGATGGAAACTTATTCGAGCTGCATATGTAGTCGATTTTCCAATTCTGCTTCTTACAATCTGAGCAAACGAAGCTCTCGAAGCGCAATCGTAGTCAACGTGTCAACACGCTCACCGCGTGTTGGGCCATATGTGTCCCAGTGGGTAAATTATTCATTCAAAGGCCCGTGTAAACGAATGAGAAATTCATCCTTTTCGCGAACGTTTCATAAAATTATTTTTGTCACACGATGTGAAATATCGTGTAGTTGTATTCTATATTGTTCAGGAAAAATAAAATTTATTCTAGCAGTAAAGGCGATTTCCCTGCTCTGCTACTTACAACATACATAAACTAACCGGCAACAACCGCGGAAATGCGGTGAACGTGTCCAACGAATCAGTAACATATACGATAGCGTTAATATTTTATCGCAAGATAGTGTTAATGTAAAGTTTTCACATAGTGGTAATATTAATATAGTATTAATTGATATATTGTTAGTACATTGTTAATAGATAGTGTTAATATTAATTTAGTACTAACATGTATATTACTAATAGATGTTATTAATCCAGTGTTAATAGATGGTGTTTATATTTTATCGTTAATATTATCGTATTAACGTTTATGCACTTTGTGGCGTCTCAGTTTGGTATTACTAGCAATAAATCAATAACTGAAGACTGCGAGTTTACCAGCGGCCTATCGTGTCTGCATCCCCAGTTTGAAACCCCAGTGTGGTGTACACTGCAGTGGTGGCGAGGAGAACCAGGTGCTCTGATACGGTGCACCAGCTCACACCGCACTGATACGGCGCACCAGCACACACCGCACTGATACGGCGCACCAGCACACACCACACTGATACGGCGCACCAGCACACACCGCACTGATACGGCGCACCAGCACACACCGCACTGATACGGTGCACCAGCACACANCACTGATACGGCGCACCAGCACGCACCGCACTGATACGGCGCACCAGCACACACCGCACTGATACGGCGCACCAGCACACACCGCACTGATTCGGCGCACCAGCACGCACCGCACTGATACGGTGCATCAGCACGCACAGCACTGATACGGCGCACCAACTGCTTCTCTTTAACACTGCCCCAGATATCATACACATGCATGTACATACGCAGTGCATTACAGTGTTTGACGCACATAAATTTATGCATTGAAAGCCTCCGTGACCCCGGCCAAGCTGGTCCGGAGAAGATAACTGCAATTGATGCCCAAATCGAGAGTTGTGAACAGGCGGGGGTAGTGTGTAGATGTTCACAGCTGCAGGAAATTTATCCCAGTGAGATGAAGAGAAATTAAGTCCAAACGTCAATCATGATAACTAATCAAAGACTGATGTTGTAATGGAAATACAAAATAGTGTGTTTCCGGAATAGTCAAAATTGTATTAATTCTGTGCTGGTTCAATTGTTTCATTTTCTATTTCTTTGCTTTGAACGATGTTCTGTTTAGTTGTGAACGCTTTCAGAGGAGCGAAGAGGAATCCTGGTGCAATGGCTTGGCATAGCTGGGTGCAGCACAGGCCCTCGTACCACCTCACACTCCATGGTCAAAATATCACTGACCTTTGCCGGAAATATCAAAAGACAGCCAATAAGTAACACATTCTCGACACATCCAACTAAGGTTTTCACAGAAATCTTCATGTTAATCTCATTTGATGATTTTCCTATGTTCCTAAGAGAAAAGGATGTAAACCATCAATGCTAATATTGTTGTCAAAAATTGAATTTATCATAGTGTTACACCTTGATTTTAAAAATGCACGTACTTCTTGTGGGTAAACCCTTCAAATCTTGCAAACGTTACAGTTGCGATGTCATAGTAAACATCCATGTGATGCATCCAAACCATGCTTCACTCTTCAGCGCTTCAGCTGTGGCGGGCATTGTTGCAAGTTTCCGCCGTGGCAAACTTTTGAACCAAATTCAGCGGATGGAAAGTCATTCCAGTGGAAGCTACAACAGAAATTCTTGTCTGTTGAATTGAAGGTGGTGTGTGTCGAGCAATGTTCTCGTGACAACAGCGGGATTATTTGCTAAATCAGGTGTCGGTACTAAGCATGTTCTTTCTTCCACTTGGTGCGCTAAGTAAAGCTCAGGTATCGTACGAGTATTCCGATGATTTAAAAATATACACTAAAATTAACCCTCAACCAACTATTTTGGTCATATTTCCCTCTCTGTTTGAAAATCTGAAAGAAACAATGGCAAATAGAGGCAGGAGCATTTGACTGCGGTTCTTCTATTGAAAAATCAGCAAATTTTTCTCTGAACTCTTTGCAAACACTCAGCACTTTGTCAACAACACTCAGCCAGACATCTGGAGAGCCTCGAGGTGACTTCACTTCGACGAGAATTTACTTCAGCTTAGTCTAGAAAGCATCCTTTTAAATATTTAGAGAATTTATAGTATACAATACTAATTTCATGGATTTCTCCAGTTCACATGGTGTTCCAGAAATACTTCTAACCTGCTCCTTCAAGTGTGAATTAAAGAATGCATCTGAATTCCAAAGTTCCTTGAAAGATTTGTTTTTCTCCAACATTTCTCAGCATTTGCATCAGCACAGAATTATAGATGGAATACGTTTTCAAATTATTCTAGTTTAGTTGCTACAAAATGACAGGCAACAAATTTTCACTGAAAGGTGTTTTTCAAAATAAAACTTGCAGGGGTCTATCATCCTTAAAACTGTTTTGATCGGGAACATTGGAGAGCGGTCACACTACGGTTTACTGCACCCACCGATTGCAGTTTTGATAGCAAAAATTTTGCTCGATTACAGAAAAATTCGTAAGGGAGAAAATCGCGCCGTTCACGGGGCCATAAAAGCTGGGCAATTGAGCGACTGTCATGGCTGGAGACTTCTTTCATTTGAAGCGTTATTGAGCGATGGAAAATAAGGCACTCGACTGCCCGCCACAAAAGCCGCGTCTCGGGCAAGTTTGCGCCGCGGGCACAACAACAGACATGCTTTCTTTGAGGGTCCGTGCGCGGGGTACAGCAAAGCTCATTTAAGTTTGGACTTCGATACCAATTTTGGCCGTCGATAAATGTTGAGGATGTGCGGCTGAGACCAGAGTGAAGCTATCAATTGTCGGGAAATGGGCTCGTGTTGGGCTGGAGCAAACATTAATGTCCTGCCATAAGCTTTGTACTGGAGCTCTGCCTTGCGCCTCGCACTCGAAAATGCTCAGAAAACTTGAGCCCGAAAATCTTGCTCCTCAAAATTACACCTTCACACCTACACCAAGCTGCTGCGAAGCCTTTTGTGCATTCTACTTTCACGGGATACCAGCCTTACGTTCGTAACTCTACGTATCAAGAGGACTTAAATTTTGTAAAATTACTCGCTTTACTAAAGAGTGAAAATTCTGCATAAAATACTTCCAGTCAATACAGCATGTTTTTCATATCTACACAAGTGTATATAGTTTCCAAATAGTCTTGTCTGCATGACCATACGGAAAAAAACACTCCATTCATCTTTCCAAAATAAACACTCTGTATATAGTCTATATGTATAAGCGTAGAAGGAAGTCCATGTGCGAGCGCATGCGCACACTTGCAAGCGCTCATGCGGTAAAACAAGCCCTGCCGGACCTCTTCGTGGCAGCGTTTGCCCAAGTGAGTGTAAAGAGAGCCCGAGCACCACAAAACACGGTCACACACAAGACAGCGCTGCCAAACTAACTGTGGGAAGCACCGAGTGTTCCCGACAGCTACATCGGCCCGCAGAAAAAATGTTCAGCACTCGAGAGGTTTTTGCGGCACCCGAACACGGCGCTGATCTCGGCCTACTTCCATACCAATTGTTTTGTTTGCAAGGGGACGACTCGGGCTTAAGCGAGAGCACCGCACCAATGCTTTTTACAGCTCATATTCTTGCGAAAAAATGTCTGGTGTAAATTACCGCTGTGTTCTGTGGGCAGCGATGGGGTTGTTGTCCGGATACATAGGTGGTAACAATGGTTATTGAGAAGGATTTATGAAACAGGAAGTCAATTGCCTGAATGTCATCAAATTCGATCAAGGGCATCAGTAATTTTAGTGAATATGCACTTCTCAGAATTATCTTTGCTCTTTATCTGAGTTACTGCAGAGTGCCAGCAGCAATGTTGAGCGGGATGTCCAACTTGAGCTATCAGGTTTAAGGTTAATGTTCTCTGAAACGAGTTTTTGTGTGTGTGTCATTCCGCTGCCGCTCTTTGTGGGGCTGGAGTAGAGTTCCTCACGAGCGCGCAAGTTTGCTCCGTTTTATTTTTGAATTTCTTGAAATTAAAAACAAAAAATGTCGTATGTGACTAAAATTTCCATCGATGGTGTACGTGAGTTATTTTTGTTCATAAAACACACGTTGAAAAATATGTTATTTACTCATGTGATGAGCACTGCTTTTAATAGAAATTCTGTGGGCACTTGAGCTTACCAGAAAATGCGTGACTTTTTTCGGTATAACTACACAAGACGAATCAATACTGCCAGTCTACACTGCCCAATTCCGTTTTTTGCATTGCATCGAATAAAAATGAAAAGCGCATTGAATTCTCAGTAGGAATTTAAGCCCGTAGCTCTTTTAAGCTAAGTGTTGAGCCTAGCAAAATAAGGTAATGGGTTATTTTGGAGGAATATTAGGTGGCAGAGATAGTCGCTGATGCAGTGCTTGTGACTCGCGACCCGAGCTGGCTGTCCACAATCGTCTTACGTTCCCTTGGAAAGAGCCTTTAGCGCAATTAACGCCGCTTCAACACTCAATACAGCCAACTCTGTGCTGTATTGAGCTATTTGCATAGCATTAGGCAATGTTTCTGACAACGAGAGAGGGATGAGCTGCCTTGTTTGTCAGCAGTCTCTTGCTTGGGCGCCCAATTAGCGGGAATATCTTACCGCGCTGCTGCAGTGCTCTATGTAGGGTTTTGTGTGGGGCTTATACAGGGTGTTTTAAAACAAGAGGTACAAAGTTGCACACCCATTGAAAATGGTCAAATAAACACTTTTTCTTCTATAAAATTTTCGAAAAAAATCAGATTTTTGAGATACAAGCTGCGTATTGTTTTAAAGGATGAAATATAATTACACAATTACTCGCAATATTTTTCTTGAATTTAAGTTACAAAGACTTCTATTCTATGAGAGTCCTGACATGACTTCGTTCGATTTCTTTTTTTGGAGAGCATGAAGAGCTTTGTTTATGCTACACCCATTGAATCTGAGGAAGATTTCGTGGCCAGAATTGGCTGCTGGTGAGATTTCTGAAACGCCAGACGTGTTTCCCAACATCCGGCAGTCGTTAAGACTAAGATTTGAAAGGTGCATTGATGTAGGTGGAACACATTTTGAACAATTTTGTAAAGAAAATTCAAATAAATATTGCGAGTAATTGTGTCATTAAATTATATCCTTTAAAACAATAAACAGCTAAAGTCTCAAAAACCCGAATTTTTTCAGAAAATTTCATAGAAGATAAAGTGTTTATACGGCCATTTTCTCCTCGGGGCACAATTGTGCACCTCTTGTTCTGGAACAGTTGGTGGGAGCTGCGACCGCCATACTCTATGCACCATAGCAGCATTTTAAAAAAATACGAGTTCTAACCGGTATAGTGAGCAGCAAGAGTTTTTCTGCCGGTTTAACTGAACGCTGTTTTCCTCGAACCAAAATCGTTCATCCAAAATTCCTCGCGGTCATCGCTAGCGACTGTTCAAACGAATGTCAAATTGTTTCCTGCAGAAGTAAAAAATTGTGAAAATTTTTTCTAATAAAATAGTTTTCCCCTATGACATTGTATTCATGTTAAAGTTAGACAATAATTCGTTCTGCTAGTTTTGCGAACTGCAAATTTTTGTCTGGCCTCTCTTGATCAATTGAATACTTTTGTTCACGTTAAGATAATTTCATATTATTGTTTTAGTCAAATTACTCGCATGTTATAATGGACATGAGCAGCATTTTGTCGTCTTAAATTTCTATTGAAATTGAATTCTTCGACAAATTTTTCACTAACATTAATTATTTACAGAAAACAATCCATAAAAATTACACAAACTGTTTTTCCCCAATTGACCAACACTATTCAATCTGAATTTCCCCATCTAATGATCAGCATCAAAAATAATATTTCTATACCATCTCTTTCCCCAATAAATCACATTATTCAATCTGAATTTGTCAATCTAATGATCAGCATCAAAAATAATATTTCTATACCTTCTCTTTCCCCAATAAATCACATTATTCAAGCTGAATTTGTCCATCTAATGACCAACATAAAAAACAATCTTTTCATACCTTTTAAATTTTTTCAGAACATCACGACTGAAACGAAAGACAATCGCGATTCCTTGCAAACGACTTCAATACTGCAGGCAACACGGCTGCCTCAGCAATATAAGCTCCATGCAGATTTGCACTGGCCGGTAATTAATGAACACAATGACACTGAGCATGACTGAGAGTCTGTTTAGTAATTCTTTTGCTGAGTATCTTCGTCAGGGAGCAATAAGAGTTCAATAAGGAATTTTTGTCAGCCCCCTAAAATGGGCCTCTCACTCGGCGCTCCTCTGACATTCACTAAAGATTTTTGAGCGGAGAATAGCGCTGCAGCAGAGCCAGGTCATGTCAGAAGTTTCCAAGTTCAGCTTTATGGGCAATTAACGCAGATTTTAGCGATGAAAAAATTGCGTTACATGCAAGCAATCGGCGGCACGCGGCACTCGTTCTAGCAGCGCTTCTGCGCCGTGCAGCTCTGGCATGCTGAGAAATTCCAGCGCAGTCGCTTGTCCAGGACTGTAAATAAGGGAAAATTAACGTACTTGTCGTAGCCCTGCGTAGTGTTTCCAGCCTCCGTTGTCTGGAATGGTGCACCACTTGGTAGCGAAATTGAAAAGTCGATGGCTTGCTTATGTTCAAAAGTCAATGACTTGCTTCAGTTCACAAGTCGATGACCTGCTTCAGTTCACAAGTAGATGACTTGCTTCAGTTCACAAGTCGATGACTTGCTTCAGTTCACAAGTAGATGACTTGCTTCAGTTCACAAGTAGATGACTTGCTTCAGTTCACAAGTAGATGACTTACCTCAATTTTTGTCTTGTGTCCGGCGACCAAGTAGAGATGTTTCCCCTCGGCCTGAGGTGTGGGTGCTTTGCATTCGCAACAATAAGTTAATATTGGGCCTCTCGTTAAATTCTGTCTTTTACTTATTTCTACTATGAGGCATACATTGTTTTTTTCTACGATGAAGTTTTTTTTTGCAGCTCGACTTTTCAATTGCTCAACATTTTGCATAAGTTGAACACTTCAGATATTGTAGCAGAGCTGAAATAAGCCTGTGATAGCGTAAGTTTCAACCTCAACGTACGTTTATGTTCGGTAACAGTGTAAGTTTCAACCTCAACGAACGTTTATGTTCGGTAACAGTGTAAGTTTCACCCTCAACTTACGCTCATGTTCGGTAACAGTGTAAGTTTCAACCTCAACGTTCTTTTATGTTCCGTAAAAGTGTAAGTTTCAACCTCAACTTACGTTTATGATCTGTAGAAGTGTGTCAACCTCAACGTATGTGTAAGTTACAATTCCCTCTTCATCTGTATTTTTGCTGTTATTAGTACTTTATGAGACGCTGTAGAGTTTTCGTCGACTTTGACCTCGCGAAGCCATGGATGTGCTCAACAATTTATAACTCGAGATCCAGAAGCCGGTGGCGGCTTATAGCTCCGTTGTGTAGCTGGAGCTGCTCAGGGGCAGCTGGACGGGAGCTTGGAGCGGTCAACAGTGGAGGAAACAAGGTAGAGGCATTTCTAGGGGGGTAAAAAAAACCTCTTCTTGTTCGGCTAGCCAATAGAACGGTTTTATTTCAAACAAGCTTAATGACGTCACCATTGCGACATGTCGTTAGGCCAATAGCAGTGCCAGATTTAAGGCTAGCAGCGTTGTCAGGTGCAATTTGAGCGCTGCTATTGGTTCGTTGCCATGACGTCAGCATTGCCACACGGTCGACGAAAAAAAGACTGGTTTGACCCTACCTGGTTTCGTCTACCGCGGTGCAGTCATTCGAAGCGAGACGAAAGCACAGACAGAGCTGGCGTCTTTGTGATGCTGAAATTCAATTAAGTCACGAGTAAATGCTGAAAAGTCTGAACTATCCGTCAAATGACTAGATGTACTTGCCACTGGAATAATACACGGCTTGTGAACGCATGGTGCACGGGTAAACTCTTGTTCCAAGTTACGGGCATTGTTTTCTTCAGTTTTCATGTGCTAAATTTCCCTCTCCCAATAAACGAGGGTTATTCTCTGTTGACAGTTGACATCCCGTTGCATGTAGCAATACTTGATCCAGTTTTCTCTGGAATATAGAGTTCCTGATGAGAAAACCTCAACTTTCTTCCCCCAAGTCTTGTTCGCAGCATTTCAAGTAAAGAACACGATTTTTATTTTATCACTCCGTAGTACTGGCTCTAAAAATTATTTTTTGTAAAATATAATCATGGAGAGAATTTGGCGATGTGAAAAATTGTGTCGCTTTTAATAAGGCGTCTGTAGTCGTCTATGTTCACGCTTGCTTTTCGTATATGAATGACATAACACTAAATTGTATGAGTAATCAAGCTGATACCATGAGTGTCCAAGTCTTATAACGAGTCTTCTAACAGAACTCTGAGGCTTACTTCAACCTTTCGGTGCATTTCGTGCTCAGATTTTGATGGAAATTTCTACTGCCTTCCACACGCAGGAAAAGTAGCTATCGTACCAGTTTCTTTAAAACTTCTTGTTGCCATGGACTCTACATTTTTGCATTGACGTTATACATAGGTACGGATAACTAGACATTTTAGAACAGCTCCGTTACTGTTACTGTAGAGTCAGGGATCGTTTTCCTCGGATCAACGCTGAGCTCCTCCGCTTCAACCGGCTTACCAAGTTTAACTTTTTCGCCGCCTGCATGCATGTTCTTCGCCGCCTGAGCGATTAATCGCTTAAATCGCTTAGGCGGCGAAAAAGATGCATGCAGGCAGCGAAAAAGTTAGACTTAGTATCGGTTCAACCTGCTCGCTCCCAAGTAAATGAGGCGTCTCAGGTTGACAATGATGATGCTTATTGCATCGCGCTGTGTTCGTACTGAACACATTAATGTTCTAGTAAATGAGTATTCTATAATGCTCTGCACATACATGGAATGTAGCTTAAAGAGCATCAAAATCAAAATTCTTAGTACAGAATGTTTTGTTGTGCAGTCATCTGGCTCAGTTTATTTTTTATTTTCATGATGTTCATATCCAGTGTTCTAAATTCAGTTCAACCAGTAAAAAAACTTTTGAGTTATTAATTCTGTTTTATCAATTGAAAGCCAGAGAAGAGTTTAAGATCACTCGAGCTTTTTGTTCTAACCTCAGGATAAGTTTTTATCGTATTTAAAAGAATAGAAATCACCTCATGAACTGCTTCGTTTACACTTACCAAATTTATTTCTAAAATGTTTCAAGTATTGAGTCTTTCCTCCCTTTTGTTTGCCATCTTTAAAATTACTGAAAATTTGTGGGAGGGGAGAAATCTTCTTTCAAATCTGGCATCCCAGAAGCAATGCTCGCGCGGCAGAGTTACTTTCTAGCGGTCGATGTATTTACGAGGTAGACTTTGAAGACAAAGCTCCTGCCCTCCGTTATCCGAGGTTAGCTACTTTTGTTTTCTTAGGAAATATTTAAGAATTTTGAATGAAATGCGTCTCGGCTTTTTGCTGCTGCCTCGCTCACCTGTCCCTCGGGGCAAGTTTGCAGGAGCCTTCTTTTCTCGGAACTGCCGCGCATTCCCTCTGCGCTGAACCTTCCTTCGCTCCCTCCTACTATATAAATTTTCTTGTGTTTAGCGCACGCTCCATGTTTTGCTGTGAGCAGTTTTCTATTTTGAGCTACAGAGAGCTTTTTGTTTTTGCTCAGAAGAGACGTTCATGCTGGAGTCACTGCACAGACCTCTCATATCAAGTCACTGCACAGACCTCTCATATCAAGTCACTGCACAGACCTCTCATATCAAGTCACTGCACAGACCTCTCATATCAAGTCACTGCACAGACCTCTCATATCAAGTCACTGCACAGACCTCTCATATCAAGACGCCGACTCTTGAAATTCCGCAGTTTTATTAAAAATCACGAATTTAACTAATAATTTTGCTACTCACTTTTTCGTCCAAACTGATTTACGATGTTTTTGTTTGGCATTCATTGCTTATGTTAATGGTTAATGAAAACGGAGTGAAGTGTTTTAGCTGGAGAAAATTAGTACCTCAAACCTTTGAAAAATTGACGTTTTGTATGAAAATCTTTCCGTAAAATATAATTTTTTGTGCTATGTTAGAAATAGAAAAACTTCAACACATTTAGACTTTAAAATGCATTTAAACTTTAAAACACATTTAAAACGAGTAGGTTTCTTACAAACATTTTTCACAGAGGCGTTGGCTTGACGAGAGCAAGGCTAGGCGAAGAGCGGACTGAACTGAGCATGTTGCAGTTCGTCAGCATAAGCACATACATTGGAAAAAATGCAGTCTCTCATTCAAATGACAGTTGCTCGTTTTTCTTCCTCACCTTGATTATCGAAGATATGTGACCACAATCTACATTTTCCGTCGTCAATAAAATGTTGTAACGTATATAGAACAGACTGTATTTCAACCGAGCCAGAGTTTGATTGTTTATTTATAGATTTGTATATTACCAAGAGGTGACTTCAGTACAAAGTGTGGTTGAAGTGAAGGTAGTGGGGGAATTACGTGTGGTAGATAATACGAATCACTCAAATTGTTGAACTCCATAGCTCAAGCTCCGTGGATTTTCCTGGCACACTTCCATTGGCTAGATGTGATCCTGCCGAGTGCTCTTTGAAAAAATTTAAATGAGCATTTAAATCAGCGCTATTGTCTCGGGCTGTATTCAAGTGATGGCCATTATCTGAGCTGGGGGCCAGATTCACGCAACGCAATCAGAGAGGCCATATTAAATTCACTGAGACATCATTCGTGGACACCAAATAAAATTTTTACATTGAAAATAATTCTTTCGGGTTCCCTGAACACCTTACATGGTTACTATATATTGACAGCTCCAATTCATTTCGTGCAGAATATTTTTCAAATCGCAACGTCCTCCGTAATGAGTCTTTTTCAGACTGCAAAAGGTGTGCTGGCTCCCTGGAGCAGAAAGAAAAGACGCGCACTCAAAAATCGGAAGTTATTTCTGAGGTTTATAACCTCATCTTATAACATTCTTGAGAAATTCTAGAGTGATCCTCGTAATTTTACAAAGGATTTAAACTTTCTTGACAATTTCCTTGAGCTTTTAAATGGTAAAATCAAAACATAAAGTTATTTAAATTATTCCTTCCACGTACCAATACAAGTTTTATCCAATAATAGATAAAACATGTATTTTTCAGCAATTTTTCACGTAAGATTGCATGTAGACCATTCGAGAATGTTCTCAATTCTGTTTCGGTGCCTCACACGGTCCCCGTATCTTTATTATCTCGCATAGGATATTGTCGTCGTATCTTGCAATTTCGAGCTTTATCTTGTCCCCTTTATTATCCCTCGTAGGATATCCAGGCCCGTACATTACGGCCGTCTCCCTAGGCACGGCCGCCCAAACTCCGTGATGCCGACGACACAATTAAGTTGTTGCCCGAGCGGCAGCGACGACAGACTTAAGGTTCGCTCCCAAGTATATGAGGCGTCTCATAAAACTGCAAATACGGGCGCTTTCGAGGCGTTCATTTAACAATCGGTCTTACTCGCAATCTGCCGCGGGGCTGATGCTGCTCGCTTCGTTTATGGGCGACGGATTGGCCAAAATTCTCAAGAAGCTCGTCTGGGTCCTCAAAATTTTGATTTAAATGACGTCATAAATCACAGGCGCGATTAGAGAGCGCAGCTGCGACGTCTGCGTGCGCGTGCCTCTCAGGTGGCGAAAGAGTGTTCTGTAAATTGAGCTCTGGGAGATTGTGAACAGCGGGCAGTGAAGCTGCATGTGCTTGCTGCAGAAGTCAGTCGTGAAATACGCTGAAATGCGGTTCTCCGGGCAGACAGAATACGGTGATGAAACTAAAATGCCGTCTCTTAGGTGAGTTGAAGACTCCGTTGTTTTTTCCTTTGGACTAAGTGCTGTCTAGCTAAGGTGTAAAAAGTATTTTAGAGAGGGCGGATCTTACAACAAGAAAAATTCAAAACTTGATTTGCGTCTTCAATGATTGTCAGCTTCCAAAGAATTACGGCAACTGCTGAGCGAATGCGTTGAAACAATTGGGCTTCTTAAGCTTTCTCGGGTCATGAAACTTTGAATATTTTGAAAATTGTTGCTCACATTTTCCGCTGAGGTCTGCATGCCTAATTTCTTAAAAATAGGCCTCGTCTACAGGGCGAGAACTTTTTTTTAGAAAACCGAACTCTTCTGTGTATCAGCTTGTTGCAAAACCGTCTCACATAAGTGTGTCATCTATATACAATGTCAGTCAAAGTATTTTGGCATACTTTGGTGTGTCTTGGGCTGGTGCAACACTTTTAAAGAGTGCCAACCATGACACACTTTGCGCGGGTCAGTTTTACTTTTCTTAAAAGTTTAACTTTCTGAGACCAGACTATAAACACAAGTACGGACTGACAAATATTTAAGTTTTGGAACATAAAGTAGCAAATTTATCAAATTTTCGGAAGAAAATGATTCTCCAACCACAAATCCCAAAAACAACTCATTTTAATTTATTTATACTGTATACGCCCCATGAAACGTGAACACGTGATTTAACCTTCCCAATAACTCAAACATGTGGCCTAAGGGGACACGGGCAGATGTACCAAGATTTCTCTGAATACCCGCTTGACACACCCAAGTGCGTCAAAATTTCTCTGAGTGCGTCAATAAATCTTCAAAACCGTTCATTTTTAACAAGAAATTTTTGTCACATAAAACGTGAACGCGTGATTTAACAATCCAAATAGCATGAATATGTGATCTAAGGTGACGAGGACAGATGTACCAAGAATTCTGCGAATAACCGTTTGACACACCCAAGTGCTTCAAAACTTGTGCGAGTGTGTCAGTTGTGATCAGCAGCGGGCGTGCCTGCGAGCTGGAGACTGAGCCTCCTGCAGCTGAGCCCCTGAGGGGCGAGAGGCTGCAAAACAAGATCCTCACAATACAGGGCCACTACACACAATAACACTCCCCTTGCCAAGCAGGCCCTTCCAAAACACACCGTCGGCCAACCCTAACCTGGAAGTGGCACCGTCACAAGACAGCATCACGTCGTGAGCTCACGGTACTCATGGACTCGTCATCCTTTTCTAGTCATGAGAACTTCTGACATTCGGGAGCTTGTAACGCTCACTGCCTCACTCTTGTGAACTTTAATGGGCTCAAAACGGTCATAAACTTGTGACATCGAGAGCTCATAACCATCGTGAGCCCATGACCATCGTGAACCCATGACCATCGTGAACCCATGACCATCGCGAACCCATGACCATCGTGAACCCATGACCATCGTGAACCCATGACCATCGTGAACCCATGACCATCGTGAACCCATGACCATCGTGAACCCATGACCATCGTGAACCCATGACCATCGTGAACCCATGACCATCGGGAACTCATGACATCGTGATCTCAAGACATCGTGAGCTCGTGTCGCAGGAGCAGAGCTCAGGAGACGTGACCGTAGCAGGACAGCGGGAGGGACACTCGAGACTCACGAGCCGTGGCGTGCGACGGAGGGTGAGATCGATTTTTGACGGACGGCTTCAATATTCCTCAATCTGGTAGAAGCTTCTTTTCCCGCTCATAAATGTCCAAAAACGATTAGAGAAATTCAGAGCAGTTTTTAAGACGTTTTTACTCCCGCTGCGAAGAATGTTTCCTTACTTCTTTGTTGTGGCTCTCTGTTGCATGTGGCACGCATTTTCCACAAAATTTTGTGGTCAATTATTTATTTCAAATACGATTTATTCATGAGAGTACTTTAACCCATTTGTTTTTATTCAGTGTAAAACTTTTTTTCAAGAACTACAAAACCAAATGGATGAAAGACAAATAAAACAGTGTTTAGAACAGAAATTTTGTAAACTTATATCAAAAGTATGGTTAGAAATCAAACATGGCGAAGGCAATGACATGGAGCGATGCGTTACTATAGAGCAAGCAACTGTCAAGCAACATAGTCTAGTTGTCGGTCTAAAAGCGTCTTTTATTTAGGAGGCAAAAGAACGGCTAATTATAGGAGCAAAAGCAACGCTAAATGAGAGGCAGTGATAATTTCTATGGCAGGTGCCCTGCTAATTGTAAGGTCGATGGTGCCCTAATTGCGTGGTCTGATGCTGCACTAATTATTGCCAGTCCGTAATTGGAAGGGACGAGGGCGTAGCTACGCGAAACTGCCTCAGGGGACGCAACCGTTCAAGATCTCCTTAAAGTTGTGATCCACTGAATGAAAAGCTAACTCTAACTCAGCACGTTCACCCGGCCCCCCGTGATGGCATGGTCTGATTTTACAGCTGCTGTTGACTTGCGCAGGCTGGAATACATGTATCGCTGCTGTTAATGGTAGAACACGGTAGAAAAAACAAGGTAGGGGCAATTCTATGGAGGAAAATACACCTCCTCTTGTTCGGCTAGCCAATAGAACGGCTTCATTTCAAGCAAACTTTATGACGTCACCAATGCGACATGAAGTTAGGCCAATAGTGGTACCATATTTTGGGCTAGCAGTGTTGCCAAATGCAATGTGTGAGCTGCTATTGGTCCGTTGCCATGACGTCAGCATTGCCACACGGTCGACGAAAAAAAGACTGGCTTGACCCTACCTTGTTTCCTCTACCGTGATGGCAGCTCTGCGTTGTCCAGGCGGGGGCGCCGCGATGTTTGGCGCCCTAGACAACCGTGCGGACGGTGGCAGCGAAATGTGCGTCTGCAAGCGGGGCTAATTGGGGAGTGGTAAAGCCGCTAATTGGGGAGTGGTTGAAACGCTAATTTGGGAGTGGTAAAGACGCTAATTAGGGAGTGGTAGAGACGCTAATTGGGGAGTTGTAGAGGCACAAATTGGGGAGTGGTAGAGACAGTAATTGGGGAGCGATAGAGACGCTTATTGGGGAATGGTAAGGGGGTTAATTATATAATTGTAGATGCACCAATTGAGGAGTGGTAGAAACGCTGATTGGGGAGTGGTTGAGACCCTGATTGGGAAATAATATAGACACCACTTGGAGAGCAGCAGAATACTAATAAAGGAGTGATAGAGGTATTAACCGGGAAATGGTAAAAACACCAATTAAGAAGTCGTAGAGATAAAGAGGGATTTGAACATTAATTAAAAAAGTCTCATTTCAAGAATGATAGGAACGCTAGTTTACAGTGGTAAAGGCGCTAATTTCTTGAACAGCGGCGACGGTAGAAGCGGAAGATGAAAACGCTGCTTGTTGGAACTGAAGCGCCGCTATTGAAGCTGTTGTTCTGTGAATGACTTTGTAGTTCTGTAAATAAAGGTAGAACACCGCTAATGAAACTGTAATGCATGAAAAAAAGCTGTAGAGTAAAATTGAATTAGCAGCACAGCCAAGAAATCTGCAGCGGCTTCAGTGATGCTGCTGTATCGCTGATAAAACGACACAGTTGATGAAACTGCAATTCCTTTCAAGGAATCAGTTGCTCTTGTAATAAAGCTATAGCGCTGCTCATAAATTTGTAACCCTGTTAATAAAGTCGTAGCTCCGCTAATGAAGTCGTAGCGTCGCTAATACAGCTTTAGCGCCACCAAAAACAAGACTGTAGCGCTTCTTTACTGTTACTGAAGAAACGCTAAGACACAAAGCGAGCACTTACCAGTCATCGAATGCGCAGCCAAAGAACTTTTGCGCCATTGTATCGAGTTAGCGAGTCAAAATGCATCGTCCCACTGGACACAAATCTTAGATTGAAACTTAGATTGAGAGGTATGAATTTAAAATATAACCTCGGCGTCTTGGCCACATTTGCTCACGACATCGCAGGTTCCCAAGATCTGCCTTCCGGTACTCCATTGAGAATTTCCCGCTGGGTAATGAGAAGCTCAACCCCAAATTCACAAATGTTTGCTAGGTAAACTCCATGTAATTCAGATATTCCGCATTCATCATTGCAATGTACGCCAGTTACTGAGAAATTTATTAATATTTCAAAGTGCTTGGATAAATATGGAGACAGAGTGAAATAATTATGTGAATATAATTTTTAAACACACACACAACGCACTGAGATGTGCCACACTGCACGCCACACTGAGATGTGCCACACTGCACGCCACACTGCACGCCACACTGAGATGTGCCACACTGAGATGTGCCACACTGCACGCCACACTGCACGCCACACTGAGATGTGTCACACTGAGATGTGCCACACTGCACGCCACACTGAGATGTGCCACACTGCACGCCACACTGAGATGTGCCACACTGCACGCCGCACTGAGATGTGCCACACTGCACGTTACACTGAGATGTGCCACACTGCACGCCACACTGAGATGCGCCACACTGCACGCCACACTGGGGAACACTGTTCACAACAACTCGCTGCACGCTCGGCTGTGGTGCAGTGGTGAAATGTACAACTGTTCGTACCGCAAATCTCACCGCTGAATGATGCAAGTCATGGAACTGAATGTTGCGACTTTCAGCTCTGAATGCTACAAGTCTCTCCATTCAATGCAGCAAATTTGAACACGGGATGTAATAGGTCTCAATACAATTGTGCAATTTTCAACAGTGACTCTTACAAGTCTGAGTAAGTCGCAACACTGAATGCTGCTAATTTCGGACCAGAGTTCTGCAAATATCAGCTCTGAATGTTGCAAGTCTCAGCAATGAAGGCTGCAAGTCTCAGCATTGAATGTTGCAAATCTCACGACTGGATCTTGCATATCTTACGACCTAGCACTGCAAGTCTCAGCACTGTGTGCTGTAAGCCTAAGCACTCCACACTGCGGGTCTAAGCACTGTCCACTGTGGGTCAAAGCACTATACACTACGAGCCTAAGCACAATACACTGCGGGTCTAAGCACTATACACTGCGGGTCTAAGCACTAT
>JACJUY010009679.1:11846-29681 GCA_014220935.1 Platorchestia sp. MABIK | reverse complement strand
TGACTGCCTGCTGTGTGATTTGTGTCACTGACTGCCTGCAGTGTGATGTGTGTCACTGACTGCCTGCAGTGTGATGTGTGTCACTGACTGCCTGCTGTGTGATTTGTGTCACTGACTGCCTGCAGTGTGATGTGTGTCACTGACTGCCTGCAGTGTGATGTGTGTCACTGACTGCTTGCTGTGTGATGTGTGTCACTGACTGCCTGCAGTGTGACGTGCATCACTGAGTCCATTGATTACTTTAAAATATTTGCTAATCAGAAAAGTTATCAAAATTGATATCTCTGTACGTCACGATCGCTATTAAAGCTCATTGACTCTTCGTGTCTTCAAGAATTGTACGACCTAATTTTCAATTGACGTCTTGTAAGTGTTTCAGTTACGCCTACATAAACTTAGAGCTGTCGAGCTAATGGAAGAATTGCCCAGTATAAACGCTACAATGGCGTTAAGTTTACGCTAAGTGTAACATCCGGAACTATCAGTAGCAATTCTAGGTTCAAAATCCATGATGGTTAAGTTGAGATCAACTTTGAATATGAAATGTAAACTATATCGGCTTTAATGAACGCTTAGCGTAAAACTCAAACCGGTTATAATCTAAGGTAGGGGAAGTACAAGTTCTATTTATATATTTATTTCAATGTAATGTAGGAGGAGGGGTGCCAGTTCTATTTATATATTTATACTTATTTAATGCAGGAAGGAACGTACAAGTTCTATTTGTTAAATTCTGTTCAATCAATTTCATTTGATGCTAGCGTTGCTGTAGCCCTGAGGCACACAGGGAAACCAGGATACTATGTTTAGAAATTAAAATATCGGAGCATTTTCCCGTGACTGATTGGGACGTAAATCCGGCGTTTGTGTCATCACGACAGCCCGTTGAGGGGTCCATCCGTCCGTGGTCCGTACGCGCTCTGTGTGTATTTTAGCCCTTCACTGCATGGGGTGTCGAATACGATACATACAGAATTTTGTTCTACAGAGAAACAATTAATTGTGTTACTCTACGGCTTGTACCGCTAATGAGATACACTGTACACAAAATGGACGCGTATGATGCGTGTTCGAGACACCTCTTCAGGGGTTGGGTCCCGTTTGAACGTCATTACTGACGAGTGCATTTCCAAATTTTCAGAAATAATTCATGCAGCGAAGGGTTAGGTAGCTTGTGCTTGTAATCTGCTCCGTATCATCGTCAGCCAGAGGTGAACAAGAAAACTTATTGCCTAATTCACAGCGTGTGTTTCTCCAGCACCGGTGTCGCGAGAAGTTATTTTAAAGTTTTATTGTAAGCATATTTTAATGCTATATTTTACGTTGGTCTATTCCTATTTTGTTATTCCTATTTGTTGCGTTAAGGATTTCCAATAAAATATTTAAATTCCAAAAAACTGAATATGAATTCTTGATTGGTAAAAGGTTCCCTATATTAGCCAGCACACGAGATCAGCGCCCGGGCTTCGGCTGCCCACTGAACAAAACTAAAATCCTTTCGAAACTCTCGCATATTGCAGGTCATAGGTCACACTTCCCTTATCTTACGTATTACAGTTTACGTATCACTACAGGATCTTAGCTATTACAGGGATCTTACGTATTACAGGGATCTTATATATTACAGGTTACGTATTACTACAGGATCTTACGTATTACAGGGATTTTACGTATTACAGGTTACGTATTACTACAGGATCTTCTTACGCATTACAGGTAACATATTACTACAGGAGCTTACGCACTACACGGTGCCGCACCGCACACAACGAGACAGGCACGGGCGAATCAGGCAGGGCAGTTCTGCAGAGGCTGAGAGCGCGTCTATCAAGACCTGTAGTGTATTATCACTTCGACTGTGACGTGACCCACCGGTGGTCACTGAGGGAATTTTCATAACGCTACTGACCGACCAGCAGCCCCAAACTCAATTTTTTACATAATGAATAAAAATTAGATAAAGGCACGATCTATTTGATGTTCGTTATTTTTCGAAATTCATCGCTAAAATTAACTCTACTTTGATTTGGACATTGAACTTCAGCTTAACTCGCCTCAGTTAACGTGTTAACTACGCCGTAGCTCCGTCACACCTGCCTTACAAGCTGCGTAATAATAAAACATCCTATACACTCATTACGCGCGCCTAATTTTAATTTAATTCACACAGGGATGTGCCGGCATGGAAGGTTTTTAATGTGTAATGGGGATTTTGTGCTGACGATCATCAATCGGTTCAAATGCAGGCCTTCTTTTGTACACACCTGTGTACTTGAGACACCTAATTAGTTCTGTGTGCAGGCACTTCTATAAAACGAGTACCTTGGGGAAATTGATTTGGAGGTGTATATGAGCTTCACTTCACGCTTCTTAAGGGCAATAGTGGTCGCATAATCCTCGTGGAAAACTGGCGTAGAACTATTGCAGAGTAACTAAAATATCGACAGGGTGACGCGTCAGCTGTAGTGCAGATGCTGTATCCGATGTTGCAGTAGTTAATCGCACCCTTCCGGCACGCATCAGTGCATGATTCCGTCACTGAACTCCACTGAGAGGCACCAAACTGCTATGAATTGGTGGTAAATAATATTTGGTCATTGTAGGTCGAAGCAGTAAGTGCTGCAGTAAACGCGTGTGGTTTTTACTACAATGAAGTGCTAGTAGATGCTGTTTGCCTATTGTAATTCAAGGGAGAATGTGCTGCCGTAACGCACGGATAGTTTTTACTGCACAATCAATCGATACACAATCGATCGATTCCCCGCTGCCATGCAGAACTGCTGACGCGACTAGCTGCTTCGAAATTCTGCGAACCAGTGGAGATGTTTCGCCGATCTGTAACTAGGATACCGAGCTCGTACTTTATTCCACTTCCGGGCTACCTTCGTTCAGTTGTGCGTCCAGTGATATGTTAAATACTTCTTAGCTGAACGCGGGCTCAGAAATACATTTGTGTCACTTTTGTTCCTAACTCGTCTGTACTCTATTATCATGTTGGATTTCATTAAGTGTTAATTAGTGTAAGCCAAGAGTATTACATTCATTCGCAGTCTAACCTAAACATACCCGTTGTGTTTTCATTTATATATTTATTCATATATTTGTTTGGTGTGTGCTTCTTAACAAACACAGGATGTACAAAATTGTATATTTTTTGTTCGGTATCCGTTACGCTTTCGTCTGAGTTAGAGGTATCATGGATCCCGAATTTCTCAGTGTAACATTAAATGATCGCCTTTACATGCATTGATATGTTTGACATGTTATCAGGATAGGTTCGGGTAGGATAGGTTTAGTTAGGGTGGGATAGAAAAGGTTAGGGTAGGATAGAAAAGGTTAGGATACATTAGGTTAGGATAGGTTAGGTATTGTTCACGGATTTTTTTCACCGGTCCACCTAGCTTAACGATGTCATTGTCCGTGATATTTTCACAGATCCTGTTACTACCGAATAATACACTTGGCTTATTTGTTTGGAGTCCGCACCTTTCATTTTTCTGTCACGCTCATAAAGATAGTTATAATGAACGTATCTGTGATACGAGTGCACAAGTACAAGAATATCTTTCATCCCGGGTACTGTTAGGATGGATCTATTTCTTTGTCATCCACATCTGGAAAAATTGTTCATGAAAGGTATTGAATCCCGTCATTTTTGACGGCCGTGCACACTAGTACGCAATAGAATAGAAACCAATGTAGAATTTTTAGCAGACGGACGTACTCGTTTTGATAAGTCTGGAATAAATTTTTGTTACCGATTAGTGAGGAGTCTTCCATCTATTTTTTTCTCACAAGGTCTTAAAATCTTGTCATTTCATTTGACTGGGAGGCATTACATCTCAGAGACGTCTTTGGTGGCTGAAAGTATTCAATGTTTCTGCGAACCAAATATTGGGAAGATTTTATATACTTCAAAGAGGTAGAGTAAGGTCACAGCGTTTTTTCAAGATTTGCATGTTCAGTTGTTTGAATTTGTGAGGAGTAAACCAATTCAAATCTGAAAAATAGAATTGGCCCCTTGGGAACTGATGCATTTCGGTGTAATTTTTTTGGTCATCGATTAGTCAATAAAAAACTTTTCTCAACAACTTCACCTTTTTCATTTCAAATTAATCCGTGTCAAGTTCAATTTAATCCAAGTCAAGTTCAAATTAATCCTAGTCATGTTCAAATTAATCCAAGTCAAGTTCAAATTAATCCAAGTCAAGTTCAAATTAATCCAAGTCAAGTTCAATTTAATCCAAGTCAAGTTCAAATTAATCCAACCCTAAGTTGAGTTAAAATCTGACATAATCACTTATTAATTTGAGTTTTTTGTATTAAACATGTATCTATTGGATGTAATGAGGAAGACAGTTGTTTTTCCTTTCAGCAAGGAATACATAAAATTTCTGCAATATAAAAACAAGTTGTCGTAAAATGTGGTAAGTATCCAGTATCAGGAGGCCGAGTGTGATTCAGATCTTTGAGCGGTGTAAAAGATGCAAGTCAATTATAAAAACTTCGTATTATTCTCCTCATTAAAGTTGTTTTAAAATTCTACATTTATGACAGTGTGCATACACTCACATATTTATGTTCAAAAGGTAATTTTGCGTTACACATACACATATTTTCGAGGATTTATTTACACTTATAGATATTTGTATGCGTGAAATTCCACTTTATCACATATATATTTATATATATATATGAAATCATATACATGCAAATACAAAAGATTACTACCGGACGATATGTATATTTAATCTTTAAAAAATAAACAAAAGCGATTCACAGAGTACTAATGTACGATTCCGTTTTATTACAATTTATATGAGTACATTACTACACAGATACATTCCTGCATTAGCAAGAAAAATGTTGCCACTGCTTTCTAATCTTCATCTTTCAATGCAGCATCTATCACTCTGCATTTTTCTTCTCGTGTTCTCTTGTATTTTCCTCTGTTTACTCCTCTTCTAACTCCTGCGCGTATATTTTCTAGTTCATCTTCACTTGTTTGATAGTCCGTTGATTGGTTGTAGAGATCCATCTTGAGGGAAGCGCTGATTCAAATTCAATGATAAACACTTTTATTCTATACTCCTATATTAGATAAATCGGTACATAAGATACTGAAAAAACATTTTCAGAATGATTTTAAAAACCGACATTAAGGAATACAACATTACACACATAAAATCCAAATGGATTCCGATATTGTGTGTAAAATTTGACTGTCATTAATTTCAATTTGACTTGGATTAAATTAAACTTGACTTGGATTAAACTGAACTTGACTTGGATTTAAATTGAACCTGATTCGGATTAAATTGAACTTGACTTGGATTAAATTGAACTTGACTTGGATTAAATTGAACTTGACTTGGATTAATTTGAAGTGAAAAAGGTGTAGTATTGATTCACAGAACGCGAGCAGAGTTGAAGCAAAAAACCGCATGAAATCTGATCGTAAATTTGGAAGCGAAAAATTGAAGTTCATCTCATGTTTGTAAAAGTCGAGTTTGGTATCCAGTTTACGCGCAAGTTGCTCAATTGAGGTCATGTCATTATGATACAGTGGAAGGGAAGTTCCCTGCTTTTTCTGCGAGTAAAATTAAGCAAACTCGCCTGCAAATTTTTCGAAACCAAAGAAGAGCTGCGAGTTTCGGTGCAGTTGCCCACCGGAACTGTGCAGTATTTTCCTAATGTGCAGGAGTAGGAGGCTGCAACAGCGGACTGTGGTGTTTTGTGAGAATGAATGCGAAATTTAATAGCGAGAAAAGGCTTCGGGACGGCACCGTTGGTTATGAAAATAAAAATGGGAGAAAACGTGAATTGGAAAAATCGAACGATTGGGTTTGATTTTGCATTTCGTCGAGGATATGATATTGATCAACAATATGAACGAGTTCGCTGAAATGAATTTTGGATTGTCGAATGAAATATTTATACAAATGCATTATTCACATGCATTGATTGTATTGATTTGAAATAAGAATGCGCATCGTGTGTGTGAATTAAGTTTTGACTTTTCTAACATTTGGAAGTCATTTAGCAAGCGAATCCAACCAATTCAGCTGTAAATATTTTCACGCTGACAAGACAGAGCCTTGAACAACCTACGTGAACTTAAATGAATTGATAAAACTTTTCATATTTAAAAATTTCTCGGTAAGAGGCCTCCAAATCAACTCCCGGCAAACCAAACACAGAAAGTTCTTAAATTTGTGCATTATTTTCTTTTCCATTGGGTTATTTTTTGAAACTGATGAGGAGTGCTGATAGCGTTCTTAAGAACTCTAGTCCGGAAGAGGAAGTAAATCGGACGAAGGTTTTTTGTACATTAATCAGGCACTTCAGATCATGGCGTGAAAAAAGCTCTGAATAAATCTCAGCTCCCAGTACGCAGAGGAAAAAGATTTTTCCAATCGAAAAAATGGATGTGAATCGCCGGGAAATCTGAGGATGCGAATTTCACCACCACATGGATACAAACATGAAATTTAAATAATGAAATAATGAGATTATCAAAAATGACGTATTCATTTGCTTCTGCATTCGAAGGTCTAATTGTGTTTGTGGAAAGTGGTGGAGCCTTCAATACAAATACACATATCCTACACTCATAGTTGCGTAAGTATCGAGAGAGCAATGTTTTACGTAATCAGCAAACCTAATAAAAAGATTTCAGTGCATTATTGGCCTGGAGCTTACGTTTTTCTACGAAACTTGAACGCTGGCGGCACCGCAATAATCGAATACTTGTGTAACTCTCACCAGTTCCACATTTTTAAACCAAGATTTTGCGTTCCCGGCTCATAGTGTACGTCATAAGTCTTGAAATGATGCAATGATCCGATCTAACAAGGCTCTTGAGTGAGCATTGGCTTGAGAGTTCTATATAGAAGTGCTGAACTCAAATGGCACCGAGGCAGATGAGTTAACGTAACGAATGCTCTATTGAACCGACTCTCCTTCTATTTCTCATTGCAATATTAGGTTTTCTAGTCGCAAAAAGTGACACCTTCATGCGATGTCCAACTGCACAAAGCAAAATAGAAAATATCAGTGGAACATGCCAAATCGGCGCTCTGCATTTCTTTTGTACGGCATCTCAGTTTTCTGCGACCTGTTGCAAATATCTGTGTTATTGCTCGATAGTTCCTGTTGAAATATGACCAAAATTGTTTTATACAGGACAAAAATTTAAACATAGCATTTGCTCTTGACAAAATAATGAGGACGAACCGAGCGCATTCATATCTCGCGAGATACCAATTGGTATTGCTTCTTATTCTTTTCAAGCCAATTTTCAGCAAATTTTTGCTCAGCAAATTATTTTGCTTATTTTGCTTATTTTTTTGCTTATTTTTTGCTCAGCAAATTTTCAAAACTGCCCGCGGGACTTATGCCAGGAGCACATGAAGTCAGGTTGAGACTTTTCGTACGTTTTTCAAGTACAATGAAATTAGATTGAGACTTTTCGTACGTTTTCCAAACACAGGCTGACATTTTTCAGGTGCACACGAAATTACGAAACGAGGTTCCAGCGTCATATCGGCCTTTTTCTGCTCTAGATGAGCTGATTCGAACATTTTTATCAGAAAAATAGCCGTGAAGAGCAGCAGGCATTTAGCCTCCATGCATAGTTTAGAAAGTGAGTGGTCTTCTTCATGAATAAAATTTACTCGAAAAATGGCTCAAAAAAAAAGTGGAATGGAAAACCAACATAGTAACTTTGGGTCCGATTTCGATGCCGCGGCTCGCATTTGAAGCAACGCCTTCCCTATCATCCAGAACAAAACACCTCAATGACCGTCTGAAACTTAGCAGTTCAACCCGGATATTTTAATGAAGAAATACTGGGAGAGTTTCCTGCATTACTTTGTGAACTCCACACAACTGCAGAAAAGATCTCTGATCTCTGTTTAAAAACAGGAATTGAAAACACGTGAAAAGTTGAACCGAGCAGGTGCCGCCGGGACAATTTAACGATTGGTAGACAATTTAATTCAACCATTGGTAAACAACCTAATTCAACCATTGGTAAACAACCAAATTCAACCATTGGTAAACAACCTAATTCAACCATTGGTAAACAACCTAATTCAACCATTGGTAAACAACCAAATTCAACCATTGGTAAACAACCTAATTCAACCATTGGTAAACAACCTAATTCAACCATTTGTAAACAACCTAATTCAACCATTGGTAAACAACCTAATTCAACCATTGGAAAATGCATAATTCAACCAATGGTAGACAACCTGAGAAGGAAAGCACGTTAAATGACGAAGCAGATCTCGACTCTTACGATCAATGACTGAAGGTTGTCGATTCAGGACGAAAAACAGAACACCATTTCCATCTAAAATTGAAGGAAGTTGTTGAATGCAGCTAAAACTTTCCTTTTGACAAAAAAAGTGCTCTGTGACATGCCTATCCAGGTCCCCTGCTACTCAACTATGTGTAAAAAGAATCTTTCCCTACACCGCTCACTTCACGTTCTGACTGCGCCAGGTAGAACGGAAGTTTAATAGTCAATTCAAATTAAAGTCTATTGTAGTAAGCGTGAGCAGTGTTTCAAATACCAAACATTAACTGCATCGAGTTTTCATTTAGTTTTGATTGAATATTTTTTATAAATTGAGTGTGACTACTGGTCGGTCAGCAGCATAATGAAAACTCCCTTAGTGACCAAATAGGGCTCACGTCGTAGTCAAAGTGATAAACAACAGCTACAATGTTTACATTACAGCTACAATGTTTACATTGATGATATTTCCAACTATCAGACGAGAGAAACACAACAAATCAAATAACTTCTGAAGATAATAGATATTGCCATGCTTTAGCAAAGATTATAACTGGACAATTTTTCAGCAAAGAATGTTGTCTGAGACGCTCCTGATATTTTATGATCATCGGCCAGGCTAAAAAACGCGATTTGATTACGTTTAATCAAACACATGAATCAGTTAACCAGATCAGCACAAGGATAAAACTTGACTGCAACTTGTGAATCAACTGAAAGTGCGTGATTGATGAGCGTATCTCTGACACAGGTTTCAATGCCTCTCGTTTTTTACGATGTTAATGGTTCCGATGTTTATTTTAAACAAGTATATTTATCCTCATGAAACCCCTGACTTGAATATTAATTTTGATCCAGAGCCATAGTGAAACCCGTATCTCTGATACGCTCATCAAGTATTTCTAGTCGTTCCAGAAATAAATTCAATGCCTACAGACAGAAAAAGTTATATACACGAACGTAAAAGAAACACGGCTGTTATAGTTATGGACAATACTTTACAGTCCCTCCACACATGATTTTCCAACTTCTCTGAATCCGAAACGGTAGAGGAAACAAGAAAGCGTCATTTCTATGATAAAATATACGTCTCCTCTTGTTCGACTAGCCAATAGAAATGCTTTATTTCAAACAAACTTTATGACGTCACCAAAACGCCATGTCGTTAGCCAATAATGAAGCCAGATTTGGAGGTAGCAGTGCTACCAGATTCAATATGAGAGCTGCTATTGGTTCGTTGCCGTGACGTCAGCAAAACCACACCGTCAACGAAAAAAAGACTGGTTTGGACCTACCTTGTTTCCTCTACCTTGGTATACGAACAGATGTTTAATTAGGCGCTATAGAAACAATTCATTTGAAGTCCTTACTTTAATAGGATCATCTTCAATTTATTGTTAATTAGGCTACCTCTTGTGAGAAGCGATGACGTTAGTAGCAGTACTTTTAGTAGCAGTTCAGTTAGTAGCAGTTAGTAGCAGTACAATTATTCATGGTCCCATGCGCTTATTTTGAATTTCAGCCCCTTAAAGGTCATACTTATAATCCGAATCTTGTGTTATATCGCTGTTAACTTGGGCTAAATCATTTCGATGCACTATAGCTCACAAATTAACTCATATTCTTGCACTTACTACTTCTAATTTTTCCCGCTAGCTTAACTTAATGCTGCGCTTTTTCCATCTTATGAGAGCATTTTGTTCATTTTTTTGCTCACCAATCGCTTTAATTTTTGCCTTCACCTCAATCCCTCAAGGTTATCAGGGCAAAATGATGAAATTTTACAAATAAAACTGGACCATAATGATTACTCAACATCTGGCAGTCACTCATGGTTGCCAGATGTTGAGACAAAGTTCAATTTTAATTTAAAAATGCCGAAAATAAGGAATTTTGGTAAAAAGAAGGTAATGAGGTAACCCTTTCTACTCCCGCTGAGGCAATCCTTTCTGCTCTCACTGAGGTAACCCTTTCTGCTTCCACTGAAGTAATCCTTTCTGCTTCCACTGAGGTAACCCTTTCTGCTTCCACTGAAGTAACCCTTTCTACTCCCACTGAGGTAACCCTTTCTGCTTCCACTGAAGTAACCCTTTCTACTCCCACTGAAGTAACCCTTTCTACTCCCACTGAGGTAATCCTTTCTGCTTAAACTGAAGTAACCCTTTCTGCTTCCACTGAGGTAACCCTTTCTGCTTCCACTGAAGTAACAATGTCTGCTTCCACTAAGGTAACCCTTTCTGCTTCCTCTGAACCCTTTCTGCTCTCACTGAGGTAACCCTTTCTGAAGTTCAACCGCTCACCTTTTCAGTCTCTCTCTGCTCAGTTTGACCCACGTGATCGGAGCCACTCAGTATGCACGTAGAGCGCTGCTAGCTAATGAAGCTACGGCAGTCGTTTTGTAACTCAACTCTAATGTGAGAACTGAGTGGCGAAGTGTTGAGCAAGTGATGCTGCTCACAAGTGAGGGAGTGAGGAGGCTGTGCAGTGCACGAGAATGTTAGGGTTCTGTTGATCCGTCATGAAGGAAACTCAGGAGATTCATTTGACGGATTGAGATGTTTGGCGTTTTAAGGTGCGCAGTTTAGTGGAAGGGTTGCTCTCTGCAAAACAGGTGGATTGCTTCAGGCTGGAGAACTTGTGTGATGAATGGCTTATTTTGTGAAACAAAGTTGATTTAGAGGGAGTGTGAACAATAAATGGGTTGTGTTTTGACTTGATACGAGAAGAAGCCTGAAGCGTCTTTTTTGACTCTTTTTCTCTGTTTGAGTAAGTGAAGCATACGGAGTAAGAAGTTTTAATTGATTTATGAGTTAAAAAGAATTTAATTAGGTTTAACGTGACACAGTCACATGAAATTAACTTGAATTAAATTAGAATTTCCGATCAGTTTTAACTCATTTTGTCATTGTTGAGCTGACATCTTTCGCAGTGTAATTCATATATTTAATGATTTCCATTTTTTCCTTTCCTATCAAACTGTGTTTGAAACTATTTTTACGCAATAACAAGTTAAAAAAAAATTTTCAGCACACGTGTCTTTCAACTTGTGTTCGCAACGTTATACTTTGGCCCTAGTTAGAATGCACGTTGCTAATTACCTATTTTAATTCATTATAATCATTTAATTTACTCGCAATATTAATTACAATTCATTAACTTCTTACTTTTGAAACAATCGACGACTTTCATTACACACCGCAATCAGGTGTGGCGCAATGCTACCAGAAATGGAATAAATTTGACCTCCATTAGTCGTGTCGAGTGGTGGTTCACACGCCAATGTTGGTCGTGTCAGAGAGTCGGATTTTCAAAATGTCATACCAGTCCAGGAAAATGGCGCGCGCCTCAAAATTAATTGTCGCGAGTTGTCGCAAGTACTGAACTGCACCAGATAATTCGTCTGTTAAGTTAAGCTGTGCATCACACATATTAAAATGATTTATTTATAACGATCATTGTTGTTCATTTTTATTCTAGGGTTTTCCTCCGTACCCGAGACTCAGACGATACCACAGTGTAACTGGGCATAGCAGAAGCGAGCCAAATATTTACAAGAATTCGATACCGTTAAATGAAGCCATGGGTATACAGTCCAAATTTGAGTTAGCTCACAAGACGACGCTACTCAAGTTGGAACAAGAAATTCGTGTGAGCAGACATTAGCAGTTGTTATCTAAGTAGAAGCAAGAAATTCGTGTGGGCAGATAGACATTAGCAGACGTTACCCAAGTAGGAACGAGAAATTCGTGTGGGTAGACAGTAGCAGATGTTACCCAAGTAGGAACAAGCAATTCGTGTGGGCAGACATTAGCAGACGTTATCCAAGTAGAAACAAGAAATTCGTGTGGGCAGATAGACATTAGCAGACGTTACCCAAGTAGGAACGAGAAATTCGTATGGGCAGACATTAGCAGATGTTACCCAAGAAGGAACAAGCAATTCGTGTGGGTAGACAGTAGCAGACGTTACCCAAATGGAACATTTAGTTCGTGTGGGCAGACATAACAGTCATGCCTGCCAAAGACACCTGCTGGGAAAGGGTTGCATCATTGGCATATTTTCTGTCCAGAATTTGGAAAAATGGACTTAAAAAATTGAAATGTGACCAGAGGGCGCTCATCATCTAGTGATAATTGTGCACAATTACGTGATCTCATGAGTAATTATGTTGTTTGTAGGCACATAATTCAGTGGTCTTAAGAGTAATTTCTTTATAGTTATTCTGTATTCTGTATATATTCTTAATAATATTCAGTAATATCTTAATATTACGTTTAATGGAGAATTTTGGTCCGAAAAAGCTTACTCATCCGACTTAGACTTGTAGACCCGTTTAACAAGCGCATCCTCTTGCCAACAGCGACAGAATTTGAAACTAGTATTTATACTAGAATTAAAATACAAAATAAACTATCATCTTTAGCGTTTTTATCTTTACCATAAAAGGACACGGTCATGTGAATACAGGACTGTTTTCGCAAGGAAATTGATAAGATAGCACTCTGCCCTATAGTGAAGGTAAAACCAACACAAGTCGTTGGCCACAAAACATGACGTCGTTTGCTGCTCGACACAACAGCAAACGTGGGTCGGTGTTGTCATGTGGGAGCTCGCATCGTCTTGCAGAAAGCCCTCGAAAACTTAAGGAAAATGATTAATATATGAAATTTTTAGCATTTGTGTAATCGTCTTGCAGAAAGCGCTTGAGAAAATAGATAGAAATGATTTATTTTGGATTTTCCCATTCATTTAATCGTCTTGTAGGGAAAGCTTGAAAAATATGTAAATAGAATTGATCGATTTTAGATTTTTTGTCATTTGTGTAATGGTCATGCAGAAAGTACTTGAAAAAAGAAACAGAAGGTAATTACTTTGGATTTGAAGGAAGTTTTTTTTTTGGATTCATTTCGCGTCTGATACGAAGCCCGCAAAGAATTCAGAAAAATGATTAATTTTAATTTCTAATCATTTGTGTAATCGTCGAGCAGGAAGCGGTTAGGAAAATGGATGTACCTGATTCATTTTTTTTTCATTTAATTGTCTTGCAGGAATTCAGAGAAAAATAGAGAAAAATGATTAACTTTGGATTTTTTATAATTCGTGTAATCTTCACTCAGGGAGCACTTGAAAAAGAGAGAGAGAATAAAATAATTTCGTCAGTTTATTTTCATAAGCGTATAATTTACAAATTTACTAGGCATTTCAATTCTAAAGTGCCTTACGGTGTCTATACTGCTCTAAAGTGATTTTTTTTCTCATGATCTAACATGAATGGATTTACATCGTCTGGTGATGGCATCGCCTGATGCAGGGATAAGCTATACGTTCAAGTGAAGCAAAAAGTAAAATTTTGATTTTTTTACGAATTGTGCTTAAAAATTAATTGTAATTTATGTGTGAAATGAACTATGAATTTCAATTAGAGTTGGTGTCGGATTTACAACTACAATTTCAAATATTTTATCGTATATCGTAATTGAGTGGCTTGAGTGCCAGCATATATGTAAAAATAAGTTTGAGAATTTGTAATGAAATTGTTTCCGTTCACTTCATCCTCTCCTTAAGCGAAATTTGGGTATGATATAAGCACTAATCAACTCGTCATGATGAATTTACGAAATTACTCAAGGCAGTCACTGCTGACACCTAAAAAATTTATTCATGTTATGATCAGCAACAATATTCTGTGCTTTTATCACCACCGTGACAGAATACGGTCATGTGAATACATGATTGCTGTCACAGAGAAATTAACTATGCAGCAGCTCTTTCAATAATATTCAACACCAAAATGAATAGTAGAGCAATGAATGAAAACCGCGAGCGAAACCTTCAAAATCTGAACAATTCATTCGAGATATGTAAGAAGCTTTACCTTCACTATAGGGAGGAGCGCTGTCTTATCAAGAGAAAAGTCCACCCCGCCCCGGTGAGGGGTGTTAATTATTTAGCTGCTCAAAGGTCCGTTACAAGCTTTGAAATACGATCCTGCATTTTTAAACATCGGAGTTTCGTTAGAATTCAAGCTTTGCTGACGCATAATAATCTCAGATGATTAAACTTTATGCAAAAGATCTCAAATATTTACTGAGAATCGCAAAGGGCTGAGGCTCTCAAATGTTTAATGAGATTTTAGTCGAGCTGAAAATGCTGAACACTTTTTAAGCATCTGGTTGCACTTAAGGTTTATTTTATGTATTTTAATGCATATCCCCTTTTGCAGAGCGTATCTCATATTGAGGTTTTTCTTTAATGAGACCGTAGCATGGATACTCCTTCTATTGCAAAAGAATATTAAATTAAGGTAGAATATCCCCCACTTGTTGCTTGCGTTATTTGTTGAGTTTTTCAGTTAACAATTCTTACCTCATATTTGCGAGGCAGTCTTGGGAACTTATTTATTACTAGTAAACACGACCCGTCAAAAATGACGGGATTCGATAATTTCCTTATAAAAGTCTCAAGATACATATGGGTGACAAACAAACATATCCATCCGAATAGTACCTATTAGGTACGGTGACAGTATCTCAGAGACGGTCATTGGGCATCCTTTAAGAACGTGATAGAGCGACGGACCGACCAAGCAAGCAGTAACCGTGCGTTATTATTTTATAAGACACGTGGCGTTTTGCTATTTAAGGAATTATAACTTGAGAACTTCATGTTATATTGTGACAAGTGTTCACGGGCTGTAATAAATGGCGACATCATTTATAAGTCTTTATGCCATTAGTTTTTCAAGTGGGACACACGCGTGGAAGGTTTTTTATGTACCATTAGTTGTTCATGTTCGTTAAAATTGTGATAAAATTAGCTTATACAACTTCAATTCGCTGAGTATGTTCCATCTGGATCTAATCTGTCCTAGCCTGACCAATCCTAACAAACCTTACCATGACCTAACCGAACCTAATTTTTCTTACTACATCTATCATGACCTACTATGACCTCACCTAACCTATCCTAACCTAACCATAAAATCTGAATTTACCTAGTGACAGTCGATAAAGTAATTAAATTGTTATTCTACTTGAAGCTTATATTGCCTCAATTTTTTTCCTATGCATTTAAAGAAGACACAACGTACGAACTGGCAGACAGACAGACGCACGAATGAAGAAAGCACAAATGTAATAATAATAACTAGCAGGACCCGTGGCAATTCCACGGACAGTGCCATTGTTACGCTAGGTGGATTCGGTTATCATTGCCTTACCAATTACAACAAAACCTTTTCTAACCTAACCCATCACAACATATTCTAACCTATCCTATCCTAATCGAACCGTTCCTGATAATATGTCAAACACAGAAAACCGTGGACCCATGATAAAATTTCGTCAACATTATCTAATCTATCCTAACCAAACATGTCTTGACCTATCCTATTCTTACCTAACCTATCCTAACCTAACATATTTCAACCTATCCTATTCTTACCTAACCTCTCCTAGCCTAATATATCTTAATCTATCCTATCCTAACCTAACCTATCCTAACTTAACTTAACCAATGCCGTCATTCAGCTAGGTGGACGTTTGAAAAAATTCGGTGAACATTACCTTACCAATTCTAACATAACATATTCTACCCTTACCTACCCTTACCTAACATATTCTAACCAATCCTACCCTAACCTATAGTAACCGAACCGATCCTGATAATATGTTAAACATAGAAAAACCGTGGATCCGTGAAAAAATTCCACCAACGTTACCTAACCTATGCTAACCTATCCTATCCTAACCTAACATATCCTAACCGAACCTATCCCAATAACATGTCAAACATAAAAACCGCGGTCCCGTGAAAATAATCGGTCAACATTACCTAACCTATCGTAACCAAACATATTTAAAACCTATCCTAACCTAACATATCTTAACCTAACTTTAAACAATGCCATTGCTAAGATAGGTTGACTCGTGAAAAAAATCGGTCAAAGTTACCTAACAAATTCTAACATAACATATTCTAATCTAACTTATCCTAACCTTGCATATAATAACTTATCGTATCCTAACCGAAGCTATCCTGATAATATGTCAAACATAGAAAAACCGTGGACGCGTGAAAGAATTTCATCAACATTATCTAACCTATGGTAACGTAACCCTTTGCTGCTGCTCGTCCATATTCTGACTTCGTTGCCAAAATAAATTTTTCTGATGCTCTAAGTACTGTGCTCGCTGTTCCTCATCCATATTTTGCCTTTTTTGCTGGGATAAATTCCTTTGCTGCTCGCGATTCTGCAATTGTTGCTCCTCGTCCATATTTTGCCTTCTTTACTGAAATAAATTTCTCTGCTGCTCAAGGTACCAAGATTGCTGCTCCTCGTCCATATTTCCAAGCATGATTTGCTTTCTTCGACTGTCTCGCAGAAGGAACTCTTCATGTTGTATATCGTTCATTGCAGCTCGCCTCACTTGCTGACGTTGCCTGTCCCTTTCAAGGATTTCCTGCCGTTGTTCACTCCTTATTCTCTGCTGGTAAAATCTCATTCTATCAAGAGTAGCTTCCAATTTTTTCTCCATTGTGTGGTTCTCAGACACAATTTTCACTTAAACATGAAGAAAAGACGCTGATCCTATCGTGACTTATGACAGATTTGTGTGTAAGATACGATCTTCTGATTAAACATATTTCTTAATAATTAGGAGAAATTGATATAAATTGTGAAAAAAACAATGCATGTACAGGCAATCTTTTATTGTAATACTCAGGAATTCGGTCTCCATGATACCGCAAACTCGGACGAAAGTGTAACAGATGGACTAACTAAGTAACTAACTAACTAAGGAAGGAACAAGCAGAATATTACAAAGACTAGCAGGATCCGTGGAAATTCCACAGAGAATGTCATCAATAAGCTAGGTGGACTCATGAAAAAAAATCGGTCATCATTACTCAACAAATTTTAAAATAATTTATTCTAACCTAACATATCTTAACCCAACATATTCTAACCTAGCTTGTCCTAACCTATGCTAACCAAATCTATCCTAACCTAGCATATCTTAACCTATCCTAACCTAACATATCTTAACCTATCCTAACCTAACATATCTTAACCTATCCTATTCTAACCTAACTTTAACCAATGTCATCATTAGGCTAGGTGGACCCGTGAAAAATCGGTAAACACTACCTAGCAAATTCTAATAAAACAAATTCTAACCTATACCCATCCTAATTTAACATATACTAACCTATCCTATCCTAACAAATTAAAAAAGTTAAAAAGTAAACAATTTAAAAAATTAAAAAGTAAACAATTTTCATCTTTTCCTCCCCCTCTCCCTCTCTCTCTCCCTTCCTTCTCACCCTCACTCTCCCTCCCTCTCTCCCTGTCTCTCTCTCTCCCTCTGATGTAACGCGACCCGATGCGAGCGAACCTGTATCATAGATACCGCAATGATTGATGTGTGACGCACATAGTCGTAAGCGTATCATTTATAGATTATTTATAGATTATATTTATTTATAGATTATATTTATTTATAGATTATATTTATTTATAGATTATA
>JACJUY010009678.1:0-29308 GCA_014220935.1 Platorchestia sp. MABIK | reverse complement strand
TAGTCTGGAGGCAGCTTTTCTCAGGTCTTGTGGAGGTCCGCGGCTTGCCGCTGGGATCACCACAATCTATCAATCTGCCTGCTCGACACATAATGTACTCGCACCGTCATTTTTGACGTTGCCAATTCCCTCAGGGGGATATAACTATATTGTATCTGTTGGAATTGGCACTCCCAGAGGAAAAATATGAGGGCCCGAGCTGAGAGTTAGGTAGGCCTTCTTTTTGTTGAAATAAAATGTTTTTTGTTTGTTTAAGGATCATTTTTTTTCGGTTCACTGTTGTCCTGTTTTTCAGCCTCTGCTACTTCCTTCTTCAATTTTATCTTGTTATATAAATTTCTTTCTCAACTTACTGTCCCTATGCCTCTTCTGCATAGATTCTGCATTTCCTTATCTCCATGGTAAATGGTGCCTACCTCGTATCTCTCTTCGGAGCGCTCTTTTTAATGGTTAGGGAGGCTTAAACAAACATCTAATCTCATCGACCGAGCAAACTCCAGTTTTGTAAGTTGCCAAAATTCAGTTATCACAAAGTTCTGAAAGACACAAGTCGAAGTTTTTCTTAGCCAATCTGAACTCGCTTTTACAAGCATTGTGTAATGTTCAGACCCAGGAGAAAAATGTTCTTAAAATTGTGTCTACCAGAAAATGATAGCCCCAAAAGTGACTAGGAAGTGCTTGGAATTGCAGCAGGACCTCTCCTACGCGGAGGTTAATTTCGTCAGTTGTGTGATACAAGCTTTTAAATTAATTACCACCCATAGACCAGCATGCATTCGGCGACTGTCTAATCCCATAACTAAGGTTTTTTCACGGACTAATCACTAGGTAAAATAGTCAGAAATTCTTTGTCATTCCAGTTTCAACGAATAAATTTTGATCACAAAACGCAGTCAACGCACTCGATGTGTCAAAGGAAGTGATGAAGCTCCAATTTGTTTAACAAACATTTTTTTTTAAGTATTGCTAGATTACTGTGGCGCAATTTTCTTCGAAAATTCTAAAAACTGATGCGTTTTTTGGAACGAGTTCTTGAATTTTTATCCTGAGACAGATTTTCATTCAACTTTTAAAGCTTCATTCATTTAAGCAAAAAGTTTCCACTACGCTCTCCGTTTAGGAATTTATTCGAACAAATCACCAGGAAAGTAATGAAAATTTCCTTGTCATTTCAGTTCAAACGAATTAGTTTTGATCATTAAACGTATTGAAGGTTTTAAGGTTATTCTCAGATTGATTAGCTAGAGGAAAAGCAGGAAATTCATCCTGAAGATTTCACCCTTTTCCTAGCAGAATATTATAAGAATTTTTTGAGATATTCATTTGAATCAATGTTTTATAATGTACAAGTAAAGTTGGTTAAAATCGTCACCGCTTCTGCAAAAAGTTGAAAATTATACAAGGCTGTACCCCTACGATTTTGACCAAAAATTTCGCTTCATAAAAATGTTCAAAATTCTCTGAACTCTCATTAAAAATTACTTGAGAATTGGATATCTTGGTGAATGGTTATAAAGTTATTCTCAGATTGATTCACCCTAGGAAAAACCCAATATTCAACTTGTAGATTTGGACCTCCACCACACAGAATTTCAAAAGAAATTTGTGATGTAAACAAATGTAGATGTAAAAATTTTTTATCGCTTTTGGAAACATTGAATGAAAAGGTTAAAAAATATCGTAAGGCTTACGTTTTTGACATAAAACTATATATAGAAATTCTCCGATTTTTCTTCATGAATGACTTGAGAATAGGAAAACTTGATTTTAAAGATATTCTTAGATTAATTCCACATGGGAAAACTAGATACTCAAATAAAAGATTTGGACTTTTTCCACTGAGAATTTCATAAGAATTTTATGATATTTGTACGAATTTCTGGTCAAAGAATTAGTTTTTCCTGATATACAACCAAGTGTTGAAATTGTCGAAAAGTTTCATCACTTTTGGAAATATTGAATGAAAGGTCAAAAACGTCGTAGAGAAACTATTTCGTTTTTTACAAAACTTTTCATAATAAAATGTTAAAATTCCTGATTTCTCAATCGAAATTATTTGAGAATTGGAAACGTGGTTTGAAACTTATTCTCAGCTTGATTCGCCCAAGGAAAAACAAAAAAAATTTATTTTGCAGGTTAGACCTTTTCCTAACTGAATTTCGTAGGTATTTTGTGATTTGTCTGAGAACTTCTGGTAAAATTTGTAATTTTACCTGATTTATAGGGTGTTGCAGATATACCCGATTATTGACAAAAAGAAATGGGGATTGAAATGAAAGTTGAATATGCAGACACTCGAAACTTTATTTAGCAACAATTTAGGTTACAGACATTTTGTAATATAATACTGCATTCCGTCATGCTTCTTGGAGTCATTTCCAGAGAGTAACTCATCATGCCACCGCATTTCTTTCAAAAGCGCCCGAGAACCGCCGAGATCTACCAGGAGGTTCTGGAGAGTGTGGTGAAACCCTGGATGGACGAGATCGCCGCGGGACGCTCCTAAACGTCTTCCAGCAGGACTTCGCTTCTGTATACAAGGCTAAAACGATCCAAGCGTGGCTGTTAAACAATGTTCATCACCATTGGTCGCCAAACTTGTGGCGCCCTCCGCACCAGACTGCAGCCCTCTTGACTATATCTTCTGGGGCGTGATCGAGGCCAAGGCAACAAACGCCCACAACACAATCAAGTCCCTGAAGGCTGCCATCGTGCAGGCATTCGCCTTCATAGACAAGGCATGGTTGACAAAGCGTGTAGCTCATTTCGTGCCCGCCTTGAAATGGTCGTTGCTGCCGGAGTCAATTACATTGAAAAATAATGTAGTATGTAACTTAAACTATCGTTAAATAAAATTTCGGGTATCTGCATGTACAACTCTCGTTTTTATTCCCTATATCTCTTTCTTTTTGTCAAGTGTCGGGATTTATCTGCAACACCCTGAACAACCAAATATTAAAGTAGTCAGAAATTTTCATAGCTTTTGGAAACCTTGAATGAAAAGGTAAACAATATCGTTAGGAGTTCCAATAAGATAACTTTTTTGTAGCATTTTCTACACAAGTAGTTTGAAAACGTAGCCAGTTGGCGGAATGAGAATCCTCAACCGCTCATCACTACTGATCAATTCTAAAAGCACGGAGGCGTTTCAAATTTCAAAATTACATCAGAATTGCACGCCAAAATTCTATTACAGGAAGGGACAATCATGCCAGCCCTCAGAAGCGACTAGCGCAACTCAGCAGTGACAGCTGTCTCAACTACAACAGGCGCTAAACTGAGGTGGTCACTCGGGAAGCAGTGGCGGCAAAAGCCAAATTTGAGTCAACGTCAGCGTTGAAATGTGCAAGGGGAGCAATAAAATATCTAGAAATACCAGGTTTTGTTGTTTTTCCAATCATTAGAAATTATTGCGATATTCTAAATTCTGTTTTACGTATTTAGGATATCCGCCATACTAAATCTTCTGTTTAGTCGTTACCATCCTCGATGCCAAATTTTTGTGCCGTAGGCAATGCACACTTTCAGCCGGATTTATTTTTTATAGTTTTTGATACGTAAACAAAACAAATTGAGCGAGGTTCAATATAATTGTCCGTCAATATTTTAATCGTAATTTTTGTCATCAACACAAAGGGAGATGCTAAGCAGTTCATAAATGGCCATGAGAAGTGCACATTTTAGAGCATCTTTCTCCCCGGCAAGCTATACAGGTTGGTAGGGCAACTGAAGAGCTCCATCTCTACTCAATACTCAATATCAAGAAACAGATTTAGGCTATCTGAAATGACGTGACATGGAAAGTAGCGTTTGGCAATAACGCTGATGCAGGTACTGTTCTCCATTTTCTAAATTTCATTCAGTCGTGTTCTCGGCTTTTATTGGAGTTGGAAATTTCATTTGAATACTCATTCATTTTTAATCATAAAGAGAAAACTCACACCTGTGAACAATTGATGTTCCTAGTGATTCAGGGAAAAAACATTAAAATGCAACCCAATTATTTTTTTCAAGACTTTTCGAATGCACTTTTACCTATCAAGTTAAGTATTGGGAATGCTGAATATAAGTGGCTAGTAGC
Organism: Platorchestia sp. MABIK; assembly: GCA_014220935.1. Classification (NCBI taxonomy): domain Eukaryota; kingdom Metazoa; phylum Arthropoda; class Malacostraca; order Amphipoda; family Talitridae; genus Platorchestia; species Platorchestia sp. MABIK. The sequence continues at coordinate 25,227 of JACJUY010009678.1, read as the reverse complement.
GTAACTTGGCATTTGAATCATGCGAAACAATGAATATTATATGCTGACTGATATCAAGGGAGTTTCAAAGCGAGTTACTTGACGGGGACGTCGCAGCCCTCCTTGAAAATCACCCATTGGATTATTCGTTAGTTTTTTCGGCCAAGTGAGATAATTTCCGAGTCTTAAATGAATTTTTGATAAAACATTCTTCCATAGTGTCAGCCTGATCAAAGAGAGATGGGAGCTTAAACAGGACTCTCAATCGCGTTTCAAAATAAGTGCTCTATTGAATTGGTTGTACACGAGGAAATTAATTTACAAATGTGCGAGGAGAACCAATACAGGAGAATTTTCACTGTTCCATTTACCAATTCCACTGGTATCTAATTGAACTTATTATAACTGTGATAAGGGGAACATCAAAAGCAGACAAGGATTTGATTGTATGGTACCTTCATTAATTTGTCTGTACCTAGCCGACCCGCACCTTCCCGAGGTGAGACTGTTAGTATAGCCAGCTGCGTTAGTGTACAATTTACATTTTAACTGATTGTATTGTTTACAAATTTTTCCATTTATCTAGTTCTTCTGGCTAGAACCAACGCGGGCGGTGCCCTCTAACATCAGGGTCTTTTGTCTTTTTTGTACTAGTGTTAAGAATTTGTAAAAAGTATATAAGGAGTTTTCCCTAAATTTCGTGTGGGGGCGCTTGCCCAGCAAGGACCCCTCCCTTTCCTGCCCTCGGCTCGGCGCTGAGGCAAGGAAACAAATCAAAAAATGGACATCATGGAAGTTGCAGAGGAGAGGCCTCCGTCCCCGAAGAGACCGACCGTCGGAGGAGCCCATCAGAATAGGAAACAACGATATATTCCCTTCGACCTAACCGAGGACTGGTACTTTCCCAAGCACTTCTCAATAACTTTTGCCCCAGAAGAGAAGAAAACAGTCAATCCCTTCAGTATAATGGAGGAAATCATTAAAGTTATGGGAGAGAAAGTGAAACGACTGTTTAGCATGAACCCAGAGATGATGGTGTGGAGGTGCGCAGTGAGCGACAGGCCGAAAAGATCGTGGATCTCTCGAGAGTGGAAAATGTGCCATGCCAGACGACGCAGTACGACCGTTTCAATCATTCAGTTGGACTAATTTATGTCAATGACTTCAACATTACAGACGTAGAGGAGTTCAAGGTGGGACTCCAAGAAGAATACAATGTGGAAAACGTAACAAGAGCAACTTTTATCAAACCACGGAACCCCGAAACGCAAACCTTCTTGATAACCTTTCGACAACAACATGTTCCCTACAATATCTACATCCCTGGAGAACGAAATGATAACAGAGTGTACCCCTTCAACACTAAACCTATGATGAGCAACCACTGCCAAACGTATGGGCACACTGCCAAAAGATGCCGCAGCAGCGCAGCGATATGCAGGAGATGCGGTGGAGTTGGTCACGCTTCTCAAGGCTGCACATCGGACCAGGAGAAATTCCCCCACTGCGGAGGCTCACATGCAGCGGGGAGTGCTGCATGTAAGAGAGAAATAGAAGAGAGGACCGTGTTGGAAATCATGCAGAGAGAAAAGGCAACAATGCGAAGAGCAAAACAACTGAACGAAGGAGTGACAGAGGCCGAACGTGCAATGCCGTCTACCAAATATATAACCCACTTTGACTGTAAAATGAGTGGAGCACACCGCCGAAATATGTCCCCTTGGCTATTGGAAAAATGCATCGCAAATCACCTCGGAAGCAAACCCAAAACCATCAGATCAACGAGCAAAACGGTATTTACTGTAGAAGTGAGCGACGCAGTACAGAGCCAAAGAATGAAACAATTAAAACAGATAAATCAGTTCCCCGTCTCAGTTGAAGAAAACCTCAATATCGGAATCCACAAAGGCGTGATATGTGTCTATGAATACGACATAAATAATTTTGAGCAATTCAAGAAGGGTATACTAGAAAAATGCGGAATTCAGGATGCAATTCAAGCAACCTGGATAAAACCCACCAATGTGCATGCCAAGCCCCTGCTACTGTCCTTCAGACAATCGCCCATCCCAGAATACATAGACATACCAGGTGAACAAGCTAAAACTAAAGTGTATGAAATTAAACCAAAGCCAATGATGTGCAAAAAATGATTAGAGTATGGGCATGGAATCAAATATTGTCAAGGGGAAGAAACATGTTTGAAGTGTAGTGAGGCAGGCCATGGAATTGACAAGTGAGTCCGACGAAACCAAGTGCTATCACTGGGGAAGGACATACAGCTGGAGCTAAAGTGCCTCAAATGAGGAAAGTGGAGGAGGAAATCCTGATGATACAGAGCCGGGAAAGAGTGTCCAAAGGACAGGCCAAACTTATCTTCAACAGACGTCATCTGGACTTCAGTATGAACTATTCCAAAGCTGTCACAAAAGGAATCACCACAAATGAAACAGAAAAATCAAATACGAATAAACGCCAGCGTTCAGGAGATGATGGCGCAGAAGGCCAACAAAATTTCAAACAGAGAGCTGAAACTCCAACTGGCAACATGACAATGGAGAGCAGTGGGCGGCGGAGAGCTGATGGAGAAACTGAAGTGGTCTGTGAGAGCCCAAACACTGGAAGAATTTACACAACGACAGTTGACCTGCATCTAGATACAACGGCCTCCAAAAGAGGCAAGACGAGCAAAGAGAAGGAAAACGAGTACCATCGACAGAGGCGGAGAGTAGACAGAAGCGGTGAAGTAGACAGAGACATGTATGAAGAAGAACTTAGAAACTCGAACCTTACATCTAAGAACAGGACTCAACAAAAATCGCTTGGAACCTCTCGAGAAGACCGCAGACGAGCATCCTCGAAAAGAGGGCAAACCAGAGACAGCGGGCGGCGGAGACCAGGAGCGAGTAGAGGGAAATGGCGGTGAGTAGGGAGAGTGGTGGTGAAGTATTCTTGCAGTGGAATCTGCAAGGTATGGCCTCGTCGAAGGAAGACTTAATAAACATTGACAGGTACAAACCAGCTGTTCAAGGGACATTTTACGGTAATTATAACATATCACCGATAGCTGGCTACAATGGATTCAGTGAACAAGGCCATTACAACCATAGATATCACGGAGGAGTCGCATTATATATTCATTTTTCAGTACCGACCCAAGAAATAGAGATTCAGTCGTCGCTACAGATCATTGGAGCAAGAATTCATCTAACGCACTATAAAATGATATCAATCGCATATATATATTTACAACCAGGAGCAAATGTGGATCTCCAAAAACTCACAGACACCTTGAACGCACTACCCAAGCCGGTTGTGGTGATGCCCACCACACCGATTGGGGAAACAAGACAACAGACCGCCGAGGCAGTTTGATGCAGAATGACCTCACCAAGACTAATCTCAACATCATAAATGACAATTCAGCTACACACATACTGTATTTGGCTCAGTGATCGATCTTGCGCCAACCTCCTCTGACATAACACCCGACGTAAATTTTACAGCACTGTCTTCAGTATTCAGCAGTGATCACTATCCGTTTATTTTGTCAATAACTGTACAGCAAGGTGACGGGAGAAATCAAACGGTGGGGTGGAACTTCAGAAAGGGTAATTGGAAAGAATACCGGAATGACTCTGTATGGAGAGAAGTACACCGGCAGGAACTACCAAAAGACCCTGAAGTAGCAGTCGAAGAACTCTACATGAGATTCAGGTCCACGGCAGATAAATGAAAAATCGATTCCGCAATACAAGACGCGACGACGCTATGCAAAGCCTTGGTGTACCACTGAGTGCAGGAGAGTGTGGCGAGAGCGCGAGAAGTGTCACAGGGACTACAAGCGGACAAATGCGCTGGAAGACAAGTTGAAATGGAATAGGGCGAGAGCGGTGGCAACACGTACCTTCAGAGAAGCGAAGCACAATAGCTGGCGCTAGTATGTGTCATCGCTCAACACAACCACACCGAGCAGTCATATTTGGGAGAAGGTGAACAGAATCCGTGGCAGGGCCAAGAGACAAATAAAAACATTGAAAAGAAAACGAATTTTTTAACAATATCAGCTATCGCGGAGAAATTTGCACACGCCTTTTCCCACACTTCCAGCGATGAGAATTATTCTAATAAGTTCCGTGAGTACAAGCAACGGATTGAACAGATACCAGTGGACCTGACAAGCAACAACGAAGAACCTTACAATAGCCCCTTCATCTTCGAAGAACTTTTGGCAGCAATTAAGAGTAATATAAACACAGCCCCAGGACCAGATGCTATTAGTAACCTTATGATTAAAACCCTGCCAGACAACGCACATCAATACCAGCTGAATATTTACAGTAAAATTTGGATAGAAGAAAACATTTACCAGCCATGGAAGCAAGCTATCATAGTGCCTATTCCTATGCCTGGCAAAGACCACACAGATCCCAAGAATTACACGCCCATTTCGCTGACAAGTTGTAGATGCAAGACGTTTGAGAAGATGATAAACCGAAGATTAATAGAATATCTGGAAATCAACAAACTATTTGCGGACATACAGTGTGACTTCAGAAGGCACCGTGCTACAATCGACCATCTCATCAGATTTTACACCTGCATCCGACAATCGCTCGCCGCAGGGGAATATGTAATGGCAGTCTTCTTTGACCTAGAAAAAGCCTACGACATGACATGGCGTCATGGTATTATGATGGATCTGGCGGCTGCAGGCTTGAAAGGAAGGTTGCCGAACTTCATTGGGGAATTTCTAAGAAATCGCTCATTCCAAGTAAAAGTGGAGCATCAACTGTCTTCTCCTAAAGAACTGACGAATGGTACACCACAGGGCAGTACGTTGAGTGTCACCCTCTTTGCTATGAATATAAATTGGTTGGCAAAAGAAATTCCTGAGGAGGTGTTTGCTTCATTATTTGTGGACGACCTGCTCATCGCCTTCAAGGGTTCAAGAAACACTGCAGCAACCATCAACCGAGTTACCCGATGGGCCAAACATAACGGCTTCAGATTCTCAACCTCTAAAACAACAGACGTGCAATTCTATAAATGAAACGAACCAGTAATTCTACCAACACTGAAACTGGATAACCACATGGTACCGAACGTTGAAAACTCAAAATTCCTGGGACTGGAATGGGACAGAAAACTTAATTGGACCCTACATATCCAAAAAACAAAAGCTAAATGCAAAAATGATCTAAATCTAATGAAATCAGTATCCTCCTATACATGGGGAGCAGATCAAGAAATCCTCATGAAACTATACAGATCTTTAATCCGCCCAAAAATTAATTATGGTTGCATAGTTTACGGATCGGCAAACGCAACAGCAATGAAAGAGTTCGATGTCATCGCGAATGAGGCCATGCGCGTCAGTGCTGGAGCCTTCATGACTACGCCTGTACAAAATTTGAACATCCTCACCAATGAACCTAAGCTAGAATTCAGAGAAAAAAACCTTTTCGGTATTATTTCAAACTCAAATGCCACTTCCTTAACCCTGCCTACCGGTGTGTTCACAACAGAAACTTGGAATTGTTCTATAGCAGCCGTGAGCGCTCATCGAAATCTGTTATCATGAAACTCCGCCAAACCCTAAACCAGTATAATATCCCAATACAACCAGTCCAGCCATACTTCACTCCAGGAACGTATTCATGGGTTCAGAAGCGGCCTACCATCGTGGAAAATATAGTGAAGCTGAGAAAGGATGAGGTAACTCCGGCACTCAGGAGACACGTGCATAAGGATACTGCAAGTAAATATGGTAACTGCAAGTTCATCTTCACGGATGGCTCTAATGCTGGCCACACACTAGCATATCTGATCGGTCATGACCAACAGATATGGAATGCTACAGATGAAATCTGTCGCTCTACTCGCCACTAACTGCAGCGACTATAACTGCAACTCCTGTGCGGATGCGCGGAGATAACCAGTCATGGACGACAAGAAAAAAGCCTTAGCATGCTTGGTGCTATTAAGTGCTATGAAGCCCAGAAAGCGGAAACGATCGCGTTGGTCAAAGGAATGGCTTAAAAAAAGAGAAGAATTTTCTCATATGACACTTCTAAATGAATTAAAAGAAAATAACCCAGATGATTTTAGAAATTATTTGCGAATGTCCGATGAGGTATTCCAAGAAATACATGCCACTATTGCCCCATTCATACAAAAGCAAGATACGATGCTCAGAAAGGCAATAAGTTCCGAACAAAGATTAATAGCACCCTTGAGATTCCTGGCAACTGGGAGGTCCCTGGAAGATCTGAAATTTTCAACAGCTATTTCTCCACAGGCTCTGGGGAGCATCATATTTGAAACCTGCAGAGCAATATGGCATGCCCTACGAGACCAGTCTATGAAGGTATGTTCCAAATGATAGTATGCCAAGGTATATTTCTGAGGGATTAAATCTGTGGAGGGAAAGAACTGTCACATTTGCCCATACACTGGGCGATAAAATCTGCAGGCGGTTAAGGAATTCCAACAAGATGGAAGATCAAAATGAGTGATTTGATATGCCTCACTTTATCTGTACCACCCCACACACTGGCAGATATTTGAGCGATTTGGTCTCGGCAAAAACTGACCGATCAGATATGCTAGTGTGTGGCCAGCTTAAGTCTCAGACGGGGGTAGGTGCAGCGGCGGTGATGGGCAACATCATAAAAAAGATATCACTACCGATGGCCGCAAGTGTCATGACAGCAGAACTTCATGCAATAAAACTGGCAGTCAGCATAATAAACGAAACAGAATTTGATAACTTTGTAGTTTTCAGCCATTCTTTGAGCTGTATCCAGGCTATCGACAATAATACCGATGACAACCAACTTCTCAATAGAATTTTATTGGAAATGCATCGAATCATCTTGGGAGGGAAGCACATCACCTTCAGCTGGGTACCCGCCCACGTGGGGATCAGCGGGAATGAGTGTGCGCACAAAGCAGCAAAAGAAGCAGCAACTAGACCGTCAGAATTTACCCTCATTCCTTACAAAGATTGGTTCCCGTTGATAAGAAGGAGGACGTATGAAATATGGAATGAGGAGTGGCAGCGAAACCAAAGTGTTTTGACAGAGATGAAGAGCAGTCCCGGGAGGTGGAAAGTGAGCCGGCAGAAGTTGAACCGCCAAGAAGAGGTCATAATTAATAGACTTCGATTACAACATACCGCCCTCACCCATAACTATTTGTTGAACCCTGAATCCCTGGGCCAGAGACCCATATGCGGATGGTGCGGAGATGCGGTGCTGACGATAAAACGTATAATTGAGACATGTCCTGCTCTGCAGCAACCAAGAAGTATCCTCTGCGGAAATGTCGGTGGCAGGAGCGTCGGTGACTTGTTGAAGGATGGTGGCCGAGTAAGAAGAGTGCTAGAATTTGTTAAGGCTATCAATGTGTATGATAACCTGTAAATCTCACCATCCGGTCAAGATATGTGCTTGGAATTATGCGAGACATGTTTTGTTACTACAGGAATCAACATCTCCATTTGGGTGTTGACGATAAAACCTCAATTTGGCCGAGCGCACTGCGCTGGTACCTCGGGGGTTTCAGCGTGTGTAAGGCGCTCGGCCATAAATGGGTGGGCAGCTGAAACCCCCAAGGGGTCTGGCTGCCCGAAATGTCCGAATGTTGCCTGGTGTGGTGATTTTCAAGTTGGGATAATTTGTGACGCTTATGGAAATAGTGGTGGTGTAAAGGTTGAATTAAATTTCATGGTGGCTTGGGCCATATTTTGAATTGAAAACTGTGTGTCACCAATGTAACTATAGATTAGTTTTCTTTGTCGAGGGTATGTGAAGGTTGATGTTGAGATTTTGAAATTCGCCATGCAGTGTGGTCTTGGTAGTTGAATTGCTCGCAAACCTGTGTGTGGTATGGGGCTGCAGTACTGAAATACCCTGCACTCGCTCGTGTATTGTGATGTCTACCTGCTCATTTATAGTATCTCGTAAAGTAAACTAACCTATAATAAAAGGGCCCAAACGGATCTCTGAATCATGGAGCTCGCTATTTAACATTCGGAAAACTTGTGAAATCTTAAAAACTCCAAATGTGTTATTAACTTTGGCAAAGTCGCCAAAGCGACAGCTAAATAGTCTATGACCGAAGCTGTCGTTAAATGAGTTAATTATTATTACAGGAGAACTTATCAAGCGCGTGAACAAATTTTTACCACAGAAACATATAATTGACTCCGGCCGTGTAAAAAAACGTATAAGACACGAGCCGGTGACAATGAGCCATTCAACAACACCAGCGATTTCAAATCCAGGAAGGAAAGTAAATTACCATACATACAAACCTCTAGATTTATTTTATGGACAGTGATTCAACGGCAGGTAAATTTTGATCCGATGCAGAAACAACACAGTCGGTAGAGAGGAACCCTAAGCTTGCCTTGGGCTGCATACTTGAGTCCTTTTCTTGAGATTCTGTCCCATTAATTACGGAAACCGCGTCAAAATTTGGATCGGTTTTGATCCGTCTGTCAAGGCAAAGGCGAGGCAGGGCAGGACTTTCTGGAGCAGTGCACATAGGTGACGCTTCGCAAGGCTCTTCTTCGTCAAAATATTTCTCTTCCTTGTCCAGATCTTCAACGTCTATTAAGTCAAACTCTTCATTTTCATCGACCGACCTGCAAGCATGTCATAATAATTAATGCTTGATGGATCGAAAATGTCAATTCGCTTAAATGTAAGTTATTGATAGCCTCATTCCCCTTTCAAAGAGATTAGAACACATTGGAAGTCCAGGAAAATGATGAAAACATCGACACCTAGATATTTTGAAGAACGCTTTTCGATAAAAATTTGCGTTTGTGAGCGGCTGTTTGACACGCACCAAGTTACATAGTGAATATCTTTCCCCCCGATGCATGTAGAAGTACTTCATTCCTAGACCTATAAAAAGGAACATAATTTCGTTTTTCTTTCAAACTACTCATAAAATAACAATTCAAAAGTAAAAATAGGTCTAAATTGTTGACATAAATTACACGGCGTCTCAAAAAAAGTGCCCACCCATTGACTGCCCAGTACTCGTGAGTTTGGTTCTGACGGTGTTTATTGACATATGCGTCTAATGAGTTTATTAAAATTAAATCAAGAAAAGTAAACTACAATAAGAAACCTTAGTTCCCGCAGAGACAGAAACTAAAAATACCCGAGTGATCACCATTCAGGGGATGAGTACATTGTTGGAGGAGACACATTGTATTTACAGCAGGCCTGCTTACTTATTAGCCCAAGGAAACGTTGCACTGACAGTACAGCGCTCAAAAGAGCACAAATGGCGATACAGTTGAGTCACAGATTTCAAATTAGCGCAGCTGGTTTGGACTTGGAGCGTTAGGGCAATCCTACATTTTTCACAAGATGAAGAACATGTTAAAATGAAATTTAGTCCTATTGCTATTTCTCTAACAGTCACTCTGTCTCCAACTGGCATCGCATATCCGGTAGTCTAGAATTATGTAAATTGTACTTCCCAGCAATTCGTCGAGAATCGTATTCGTAGAATAAAAAGAAAAACCAGAGTAAAAACGAACATTACATCTATTGCAAACGTTTTGGAATTAAAATTCCATCATCAATACTGACTCTGGAGAAAAAAAAAATCATGTATTTATTCCACAAAATTCTCTAAATGTATAAAAAGCCAAATTTGTTCATTCAAACACAAACAATAACATACTCCAAATTCACACAAACACACATGTACACGCTAATTCAGAAATACCAACGAAACACACTATGCATACACACACACACATACAGAATTACATCAGTAGGTGGGGGCAATTGATAACTTCAGGGCACTAATGTCTTTGTGGAGGTTAGGTTTATGAGTGAATATGAAAAGGGTCTTCAAAATTATAAGGTTATGCTCACTATTAGCTTGGCAGAAAGTTGAATAATTAGTATTTTTGAATGAATAGTTTGCATTTTCACAGTGATCCCTAATTGATGATGAAGGTGGAATGGTTAGTGCACGACCGGTTCTATGAGATATTCCTGCGTGTTGGCTATTCTGATGAATTGTTGGAGTTTGGTGCTACCAACGTAAGACTGCATGCAGCAGTCACACTTATAAAAATAGACACAGGCACTCATCCAATCGTTCCTTCCTGCTAAAAAAGGATACAATCTTAAAACTATTTCTGTAAAACACTCTGACGTCGACCGTTGTAAAAAACCTACCAACCAAAGATACAACCTCCTTCTTCAGCTCTGCGTTCAAATAACCCATGAATGGTAATTAGACATACATAATCTGTTTTGGTAAACTCAAGGCTGCAAGAGTGGGGGAAATTTGACGATTCAAAAATTTTCTTACACAATTCTGAAAACATGATTTTGGATTTTATTGTTGATCAATAATTTTACGATGTATTCTATTTCAAGATGAAATAATTCATACGTGCTGGAAATGCGGTATGCACGATGAAGCAAACTGTAAATACATGTTATCCTTAACCCTTTATATACACATCTGAAATAGTTCACAGCAAGACCAATGAACGTTGGCTTCCTATAGACAGAAGTAATGAGTTTTGAATTTGACTACTTAATGAGAACGTCTAGGAATGGGATCTGATCATTTTGTTCTACCTCCATTGTAAATTTAATATTAGGGTTATAAGTAAAAGTTTCGCTTTTTGCAAAGTCTAACAGTAAATAAAAGAGCAAAGAAAATGGCTTTAATTGAAATCATATTTGTTTAAAAAACATTTCAATAAAAAAGAGAACGTTCCGCCTAAATTTTGGTCATTTTCAACTATCTGAAAAAATACAAAAACACCGAGTTATAACAAGTTCAAAATACAATCATCAGTGGAATATATGACATTAAAAAATAAATTAAAGAGAGAAAGACTGAGACTACACTAATTGCAGAGGGAAGGCAGATTGCGTATTGTTCAGGGTAGGTTTATCATTTAAAATGAACAGATATTCTAAAATGCGAAGGTTAATTGTACCGGATGTAGAAGAAATTATTTTTAAAGTCGTCTAGCCGAACTGGAAGGTCAAAACTCTCTGCATGAGAGCGAACAGCAGATTGGGGAGGGGAAGAGAGTAATTGTTTGTTTCGAAAACTCCTTCCAGCATGCTCAGCCACACGAATATACAGGGCTCGAATGGTCGAACCCACGTATTCAGACGCACACCGTGCGCAACAATATCTATAAATGACGGAGGCGAGCATGCCTTTAGGTAGTTTGTCCTTTAATTGAAATGAGATCCTATTTTATATGCATTAACCAATACTATTTTGAAGTCGACATGTAAAAAGTATTTAGACAGTAACAAGTGAAGATCTTTTTTGAGCTTTTCGGACTGCTTGCCAAAGAAGGGAAATGAAAAATAAAATTGTTTCTTGCGAACAGTAGGTAATGGAATGCGGTAATAAAATTTATGATTTAAAAAATTCTTGACACATGAAGTTACCAGTCCTGAAGGGAAACCATTTTGACTAAAAAACAACTTCAAAAACTCAAATTCGCTATGAATGATTTGAAATGAAGAGCAGACACTGTAGGCCCTAGAGAGTAATGTTTTGACACTGTTAATTTTAAATATAAATGGGCAGAAACTAAAGAAACTTATTCCTAGGCCAGTAAATGTTTGCTTGCGAAAAACAGAACTTTGAAAATTGCCATCTTTACGGGTAATTTTGCTATCCAAAAATGAGAGAGAATTGTGCTTCTCCGTTTCCATAGTAAACTTAATGCTGGGGTGTTGAGAATTCAGATTTGCCAAAAATAAACTACAATGCATGGGACTTTTGAACAGTAAGAATGTATCGTCTATGTATCGTCTGTAAAATACCGGCTTAAAATTCAGAGGGCAAGAGTCAAGCCATCGTTGTTCGTGATAGAACATAAAAATATAAGCTAAAGTGGGCCCCAGCGGCAGACCCATACCCAACTTATCAAGTTGTTGATAAAATTTGTCACCGAACATAAAAAATGAATTAAGAACAGAGAGCTGAAGTAAGGTTTTGAATAGAGGTTTGGTGAGGCCACTGACTAAGTCAAAACTAGCAAATAAATAGTTTAGGCAAATTTCAATTGTTTCATGCAACGGGATATTAGTGAACAGGCTCTCGACATCAAAGGAAACCATAAATAGTTCATTAGCATTAATAAAGGAAGTCACTTCCTCAACAAAAGATTTTGAATTAGGCACAGTATACATGTTACACGTGAATGGTGACAAAATAGGGACTAGAAATATAGCAAGATTGAAGCTGGGGGTTTTGTAAGCTGCGAATATAGGACGGAATGGATAATCAACGTTAAAATTAGGTTTATGAATTTTTGGCAAGCCGTATAAAATGCCTGGACCGGATCCTGAGACAGAGTTTTGTACAATTCATCAGTAATTATAGCCGATTTCTTGATTTTTCGAAGGAAATTGTTAATTTTATCTTCGACGCGAAGAGTGAAGCTTAGGGTTGGTTACGTTATGACCTTGAACTTTGTATTATCAGAGATTAGGTTGAGCATACTAAGTAAATACTTTTCTCTGTCTACCAGCACCACACCTCTTCCCTTGTCTGGCCGAGAGATAATAATGCTCTTATCAGCTGATAGTTTCTTTAAATGATCTATGTCAGTTTTGCTGAAGATACTCGAAAATATTTTGTACGGTTTAAAAGAGTAATAGTACAGATACGCAAGGCTCTTTAGCTCGGATCTCATTTTAAGGAACTGGTCACGATTAATAGATTGAAGATTAAATGAAAGTTTCTCGAAGTTTAAAAAATATTTGCAAAAATCTAATTTATAAACAGGCAAACAGAAATCTAAACCAAATGCTAAGAGGTAATTGACACGAGAGTGTCAATTACCTCACCAAACCTCTATTCAAAACCCTACTTCAGCTCTCTGTTCTTAATTCATTTTTTATGTTCGGTGACAAATTTTATCAACAACTTGATGGGTTGGGTATGGGTCTGCCGCTGGGGCCCACTTCAGCTAATATTTTTATGTGCTATCACGAACAACGATGGCTTGACTCTTGCCCTGTGAATTTTAAGCCGGTATTTTACAGACCATACATAGACGATACATTCTTACTGTTCAAAAGTCTCATGCATTGTAGTTTATTTTTGGCATATCTGAATTCTCAACACCCCAGCATTAAGTTTACTATGGAAACGGAGAAGCACAATTCTCTCTCATTTTTGGATAGCAAAATTACCCGTAAAGATGGCAATTTTCAAAGTTCTGTTTTTCGCAAGCAAACATTTACTGGCCTAGGAATAAGTTTCTTTAGTTTCTGCCCATTTATATTTAAAATTAACAGTGTCAAAACATTACTCTCTAGGGCCTACAGTGTCTGCTCTTCATTTCAAATCATTCATAGCGAATTTGAGTTTTTGAAGTTGTTTTTTAGTCAAAATGGTTTCCCTTCAGGACTGGTAACTTCATGTGTCAAGAATTTTTTAAATCATAAATTTTATTACCGCATTCCATTACCTACTGTTCGCAAGAAACAATTTTATTTTTCATTTCCCTTCTTTGGCAAGCAGTCCGAAAAGCTCAAAAAAGATCTTCACTTGTTACTGTCTAATTACTTTTTACATGTCGACTTCAAAATAGTATTGGTTAATGCATATAAAATAGGATCTCATTTCAATTACAAGGACAAACTACCTAAAGGCATGCTCTCCTCCGTCATTTATAGATATTGTTGCGCACGGTGTGCGTCTGAATACGTGGGTTCGACCATTCGAGCCCTGGATATTCGTGTGGCTGAGCATGCTGGAAGGAGTTTTCGAACCAAACAATTACTCTCTTCCCCTCCCCAATCTCTGCTGTTCGCTCTCATGCAGAGAGTTGTGACCTTCCAGTTCGGCTACACGATTTAAAAATAATTTCTTCTACATCCGGTACAATTAACCTTCGCATTTTAGAATCCCTGTTCATTTTAAATGATAAACCTACCCTGAACAATACGCAATCTGCCTTTCCTCTGCAATTAGTGTGGTCTCAGTCTTTCTCTCTTTAATTTATTTTTTAATGTCATATATTCCACTGATGATTGTATTTTGAACTTGTTATAACTCGGTGTTTTTTTATTTTTTCAGAAAGTTGAAAATGACTGAAATTTGGTCGAAACGTTCTCTTTTTTATTGAAATGTTTTTTAAACAAATTTGATTTCAATTGAAGCGATTTTCTTTGCTCTTTTATTGATTAATATTAGTGTGAGATGTGTTAATATACTGAAAGAAACTATTGGCTGCCATTTCAGAGTGAAACAAAATAAATGTATCGTCCAGATACCTTCGGTAAAATAATGGCGCAATCTCCGGAGGATATTGGTTTAAAAAAATGTTTTTCCAAGTGGGCTAGAAAGGAGTTCGCTATTAAAGGAGAGAGGTTAGATCCCATTGCAAGTCCGTCAATTAGTATGTACGTATTACCATTAAATACGAAATACGAATCTTTCAATGCTATTTCAAGTAAACGTTTGAATTGTGGTCTATCGTAACTCAGTAAATTGTAAATCAGACGAGATCTAAATCAAGTCTGCATTAAAATACACTGAATCATGCTATCAAAATTTGTTACGGTCTTGAAAGCCAACATTTGCATCCTCTACAAACATCTCATCCATCTTTTTCTTTTCTGTCTACAGTATCCTCAACTCTCTTCACTCTATCAGGCCATTAACAGTAGTCTTCTCCTAGCACACATTCCTCTGTCATAATTTACAATGGCTTTCCGAAGCAGATGCTGCTCGTCCATTTTTCTTCCGAAATATCAACCACGTTAAGGGTCATTACATCATCCAGACTAGTATTTCGTCACACCTGTCGTCTGTTGCACCTCGGTTTTCACGGAACCCACATCTTCTCATTCCTACACACCACGCACTCGCTGCTGCCAGCACTTTACAACTTGAAGTTAATCGTTTTTACTTCCGTCCATTCCAGGTATGCCTTATACTGTATTCTCATTATACTGTATTTGTAAGTTTAAAACTCCCTCGCCAAAACAATGGCGATCTCAAAAGAGCAAAAAACGGATAGTTCAGGGACACAGTGCTATGCACACCGTTCTCAATCTATACACAAGACGTGTTCAGACACAGGATACGATAGAAACAGCACGTTAGGAAGTAGAACAAAAAAGAAAAGGTAGGAGAAAAGATATGCATATGGAATAAGGCAAATGAGCATGAAACGCAGAAGTCCCGAAGGCCAATTCACAGCTAAAAAAAAACCAAACAGTATACCTTTAAAAGGCACCAAACCATATAACATGATATGGACAAACTCAACTAATTTAAGCCTATTGCATATCCTATGCTCGCAGAGGGGTGCCTATCCTATGCTCGCAGAGGGGTGCCTTTCCATTCCAAGCATCACTTCCTCCTCCATTGTCCGACTCACAGCAAGACTGCACCACGTGTGCACAAAAACGAACTTACATCCCTCTCCATTTAATTTTTCAGTCCAGCAGTCGCATTCTTGGTATTACACCTTTGGTTTTTTATTGGCTCGCAAGTGTCATTTCAGTTCATCAATATCGAAACAAATTGTACCGCCATCTAATTCATTGCGTACCAAACTCAAATGAAAGTTCATATCATATAAACTATATTTATGTTTGAGAATAATATTATCTAATGCACCATCGACTTACCGCATGCCTAAGAACTACATCAGATGAAGACTCACTTGTAATTAAAAGTGTCGTCCTTCCCACTGACGAAGGAAGTGTACATGGATGTTAGGAATTCTTCTTTGAGCAAAGTTTTCTGTTCAGGTTCTATGGGTACAGCCTCTCCATCCTGCTCCATGGCTTCTTCCTCTTCTTCACCATCAGTCTCTTCATCTTCCTCTTCGAACATGTCATCTTCTAGCTGTTCTTGTTTCTTCTTAAATTCTTTCTCGTAACACTGATCCAAGTGATCGTAAATAATTGTCGTAAACCTGAAATATTTATGCACAAATTACTTTGTATGAACATTGATTTGTAATACAGAATATATGGTTCAAGTCCTGAGCGTAATATTTTTCACACTCTTTTCAAAATGTAATCTATTCAAGGATTCGATGATTTATTTAGCAGTCCTAAGATTTCTATACCAAGAATTTTTAGCAGTTCTGATTAATGAAACGCGCTTTGATTTGAAAGGCACCAACATTACAGAAATGGAATCTTGTTCCAGAGATATCGATAAAAAAGACCAAGCTTCTAAATAAATTAGCCCTCGAAAAGACAACTGACCTGCAGTCGGATCTGTCGAAATTTTGCTTTTGCTCCTTAATCTCTTCAGAAGTAAGGTGTCGTCCTACTAACTGCTCATACAATAGCGGGTTTCTCTTCTTCATTTCTGCTTCGCTAAAATATCCTTCGTGATTTGATTCAACAGGATCATTCCTGCAGCGACTTTCTCCAGAAGCCGCGGAGCTTTCTTTCAATCGCTGCACAGCAGCCCAACGCCGGTTACGAATGCGAGTTCTGCAAAATAAAATTATTATTATTATTATTATTTGTAGGAAAAAATCCCCACAGGGTGTGTTGAGGTGAACTTTTTTTAGATTAGACCATTATTGCCTATGTGCTTGTTTCCTCGGAGAGGTGTTAGCCTGTTTCACTACTTGCTCGCCTGCCATCGACTGGAACGGACGCTTCCTTGCCGCTGGTCGTACTGCCTTGTTTTGCCAGACCTTCTCCCTGGACGGGCGGTCGTGTGTAGCGCTTGTGGTTGGTTGGTTGGTTGGTGCCACTCGTCATCTTACCGTATGGTCCTTCGCTGGGGGCTTTGATTGTAGAGTCGCTGGAGTTCGTTTCCTTGTTTATTTGCGTCGTTAGTCATTATTCATTAAAGTATCTATAGGTTCAGTAATTAGGGTATTTGGTTATCAATTAGGTTTTGCACGTTACTTGGGCTCGTTTCACTATTCGTTCTCCCAACTGGCTTGTTTAAGAGTGTTGTTAGCACTTGGTTTTGCTGGAGGACGACTTGACTGTCCTCAACCTTGAGACACTTGATCTTGATTATTGAATTACTTGACTCTACTTGACATCTTGACTAAATTTGAATAGTCATCCACCACTTTTTTCTGCAAGTTTACACAATGAGGATACCACTTCCTTAGGTGGGTATAAAGTAATTTACGTCAACTTAGTGAGAACTGAACACAATTGCACTTCTTTAATTAACCTTTTGACTGCTGGTTTGTCAACTTTAAATAGCCTAATCTTTCCTTTCTCCTTCCACATAGTATACATTTGGGGGCCTGTCTCTGCCAGCCGACTGGGTTAACAGATTCAACGGGCTCTTGTTAAAAGGTACTAATATTTGATCTTTGAATTTTTCTCATCAGACCATTATTTGAATTCATATTCACTACCATCTTTTCTTACTCTAATATTTTTCCCAGCTTCTCTAGCAATCGATGAGTGGTTCTTGACCGGTGCCTCCTTTTGACCGGCTGAGTGAGCGAGTGTGCCAGCTGTATGCTAATCAGCTAGTCGCTGACCGTCCGGTGCTGTCTGTCCGTTGCGGAACGAGAGAAAAGCCATAAGGGTGTCAGCTGTGTTCTGATCAGCTAGACGCTGACCGTCCGTGGCTGTCCGTCCGTTGCGGACCTGGAGAGGGGTCAACAAGTGCTACGGGGGGTGGCGGGCGTTCGAGCTGTAATTTTTTAACAAAACTGTTGGCAAGCGACCTGTTTCTCAAAATTCCCCAAATTAGGTTTTAACCAGACGATACAGACGACCCGAGGTGCTAGGAGGCCCACTGTGTACCTCCGGCATACCGTCACAGTGCATTGACTTTAAATTAAACTTTGTGACGTCCTAAAACTATTTAATAAAGAGAAAACCTTAATGTAAGCTGCTATCTAATTATTACTGAATTGAGTTGACGTTTGTGTTCACTAATTTAGATGCCAAGATCGTGGTATTTCGACTTGGCCATTTTAACATTGTTTTAAAAACCGCACAACAAGAGTGTTTGGTTTCTTCAATAAAACTAACTGCATACCCCTTCGATAATTATACCTGATCCATTCGTGGCGACTTAATTCTAGCGTAACCCTCAGTTTTCGCCATACTATTATATTCCTGGTTTTACCACCGCAGTCACACAAGCGTTGATTTCAGCAGTGATTCTCAGTTAGATAGGTTTGTTGCGTTAGGTTTTAGGCTGTCACTTCCACATAGGGACGAGTTGGTTCTGTAGCAGCTACTCCTCTGCGCAGACAAGTTTGAAGCCGCCTGATAGTCAGGCCACGCCCTCGGGGTTTCAGCTGTCCATCCATTCACAGCCGAGCGCCTTACCCAGGCTGAAAGCCTTTCAGGCTACAACGTGGACTGCGCTCGGTTGTTCCGTTCAAATTGAGTTGCATCCAGCATCAAGATCCCTCGCCACGGTCCTCCAGAGGGTGCTCTCGGTCATTTTTAGATCTAGTTGTATAAGTTTATTTGTCTAATCAATCTGCAAAACAAAACTGCGTAAAAACAATACGCTAAGGAGGAACGGCAAAGCACTCAAGATATTCAATTGAAACTGGATAACATTATGCAAAACAGTGAGTCGATATCATTATGATGTTAGTGAGACAATGACAAAATGACAATAAGAAGGATAAATATCGGAGAGAGTTGAGCACGAATGAATGAAATATGATGATACAAAGTAGTGCATTTGATTTAATTAACACTAAGGACGAGGCGGCTAAATAAAAATTTACAAATACTGATGCGAAATATATTGTAAATTTACCAAAAAACCGTAAAAAATTAAACTGTGATAATATAAAGTGGAGTAGATGAGAAATCACACAAGATTGACAAAAATACATGGCAAACTGGAGCCCACAATCAAATGCTATGCACAGGGAGATCAAAAGCCCTTTTCATTCATCTGTAAATTTCGACAAAGCACCAAAGACAGGCAGACAGGTATAGAATGATCCTTACGTAAAATTTTAAAAAATTATATGCGATACATTAAATTTCAGATTTGCAATTTTTGCCCGCGAAGCTCCAGGAAAATGCTACGAATGAGAATCAATTGCGAGAAGAGATCCGCCACTCAATTAAATTCAATATCATATTGTACAGAGGAAGATAAAGAATAAACATTGGATCTTCATAGAGAGGTAGTTCATCTTGCGGCACCTGCAATGCGTTTGGGCTCTGGGCGTAATGACTAGGTTATCCAGCTGTATTACAAAAATTGCGGAGGCGATCTAAAAAGACTTAGATCTTTAACACTGCAAATATCTATTAACAATTTTATCATTTATTTGAATTTTACAGCTGTGTTAAACCTGCACCTGGATTTAACTCGTACAAGTAACTGGCAAGGAAAGGTTGAGTACTGTTATATCGGTAGAACTGCTATCAAGCAAGACATGGTATTTTGTACTTGTTACACAACATGGTCTATCACAACCGTCATCCTCAATAAGGTGCGTCATTTGCATCACAAAATGTGAGAAATTATTAGCATCAACCAACAGTGGCAGACAATGCAGCTTAGGATAGTTAGCTGGCTGGCACCTCATAGGCGCATTACCAGGGAAATATGAGAACCACGTTAAGATTTGTGGCCGTCTCTCACTTGTGCTTATTTTGGTCGAGTATCTCGCGCGCTTCGGTGAGGTAGTGAGCCACTGTGCCGTCCTGCTGAGCGGCCTGCTCGAAGTAGTCCAAGTGTTCCACGCGCAGGAAACGCCCGAACCTGCGACGTATACGGTTATTAGGACGTAAAATTATAGGGATTTTACTGAATTTAGCCACCGGTCTATCGAGCCAGCCACGCCCTCGTGCCATAACAAGTGGAACAATAAATTTCACCATTCAGCAATTTCCCTTCAGGAGAGCAATCACTGACTTGGACTCAGCTCAGTCTGTCGATATTTTACGCAACATGCGTATGAACTTATTATATGATAAATTTATTTCAAAAACTTTCCTTCACTCACTTTATCTAGACTAAGTTGAACAAACAGAGTATTTCCTTCTTTAGGGCAGTTATACGATAACATGAATGCGACAGACAATTATCATTGATATTTTGGGTAACCATGAAGCACACATTCAGTATTTTCCAGAGGGGTACACTAAAAATTGTTTCCACTGGAGAAAGTACGCTAGGTGCCCTTTCGGCGTAAATATTTTCCACAATTCTTACTTAATACCTGACAAAAACACAGTGAGAACAGAACCAGAGACACGTTGCAGATCTAAAGAGGAAGCTGCCAGTTTCCCTCTAATGTTACATGCATATCGAAGCACGAGAGTGTGAGAAGCCTAAAAATGCAATTGAGAGCAAACAGATGCCCCAGCATTTGTCGGTCAAATGTTACTGTACGATATCAGATTAGATTATTAGTTAGTTTAAGCCTCCCTATCCGCATCAAATGCGATCCAAACAGAGGAAGAAGGAAGGCACCATTTAGTATGGAGTTAAGGCAGCGCGGAATCTATGCAGAAAGGGCAGAGAAACACTAAGTTGAGAAAGGAATTCATGAAACAAGATAAAAGTTGAAGAAGAAGGTAGTAGGTGCTGGAAAACAGGACAGCAGCGAACTGAAAAAGGTGGTCCTTTAACATGAGAAAAAAATTTTATTTCAACAAAAAGAAGGCCTACCTAATTCTCAGCTCGGGCCCTCACATTTTACCTCTGGGAGCGCTAATACCCATAGTTACAATAGTTGTATCCAAATAAAAACAAAAATCTCTCTTATCATCATTCCTGATTGATTGATTATTTATAAGTTATTTTCAGCCTCTCTTATCAAAACAAAGACGTTCAAAGAGAGGTAGGATGAAGGCACCACTTAGTACAGAATTACGGGAACGCAGAATCTGGCAACAAGGTATGTTCCCGCACAGGATCCCGTGCGCATAGAAACAGTAAGTTGAAAAGGAAGGGTATGAAACAAGATGAAAGTTGAAGAAGGAAGCCACAGGTGTTAAAAAACAGAACAGCAGTGAACCGATAAAAGATGGTCCGTAACAAAACACAAAACGTTACATTTCATCGCAAAGAAGGCCTACCCAATTTTCGGCTCGGTACCTCACATTTTCCCACTGGGAGTGCCAATTCCCATAGATATAATACCAGTTTCCCACTGAGGGATGACTGTTCTTGAAAATGTTAGAATTATAATACTTTCGCATCTCAATGATTAGATTTACTCTCACCAATCTAAGTTAGCGGGTAGGCAAGCTAATTATACATAGCCGCTTTTATTTTAACCTCGACGCCAAAATTATTATTGAGACTTTCCCCATTAATTTCAAAATTAAAATAGATCAGTTTGATATGCTTTTTCTCAAATTAAAAATGATCTAAAACAGTTAAGATTTCCATTGTTTAAGAATATCCGCAGCTTATGATTAAAGAGAACGCCATGTTAAATAAATTACTTATGCTCAATTCTATAGGTCATGGTTTTACTCTATTCAGATTGATTAGATTATTAGTTAGTTTAAGCCTCCCTATTCGCTACAAAGGCGATCCAAAGAGAGGAAGGAGGAAGGCACCATTTAGTATGGAGTTTAGGGAACGTGGAATCTATGCAGAAAGGGCATAGAAACAGTAAGATGAGAAAGAAGTTTATGAAACATGATCAAAGTTGAAGAAGAAAGTAGTAGGTGTTGAAAAAACAGGACAGCAGTGAACCGAAAAAAGACGGTCCGTAACAGAACAAAAACCTATTTATTTCAACAAAAAGGAAGCCTACCTAACCCTTAGCTCGGGCCCTCACATAGTCCCCCTGGGAGCGCTAATTCCCATAGATACAACAGTTGTATCCCCCTGAGGGGTTTACTCTATTCAGTTAACGTCATTCATTATTCCAATTTTAATAACCTACTCCTCAGAGAAACGAAATATTTGACGAGTTACATTCGGGCACGCTTGAAGCTTGAACAAAATGGTTGAAACTGGCGAAATTTACCCATTGGAAGTGAGTGAACAATTCACGTAGAACTTCATGGGTCTTTTTAGCCAGTTCCTTCACGCATAAAGACATAAAAATGGACCATTCCAGCGTCGGCGTATCGTTATGGATAGCTTACTGACTGACCTGTAGAGAAACTGAGATGGTGAAGAGTTCATTAATTCCTTAGCAAGTGCAACTTTCTCTTCAGTGGAGAGTTCAGGTTCTCCTCTCTGTTGGCTCTTGAGCGTGACGTCTGGCTGCGCGGCGAGGTGGAGGCCGATGCGCCGCCACAGCGGCTCGTTCTGTCGCCCTGTGTCTGGTGCGGCCGCTGGGGGGCGGTCGTCTACAAACTCTCCGAACATCTTTCAAGTGTGACAATGGAATCCTTAACTGAATAGTTAAAAAGTCACATCAACCTTGAGATTTAATTTACTGGAATTTAGAAGCGAAGAAAGTTGAACGGATACGCAAAAATTAGGTTAGATTAGATTATAAGTTAGTTTAAGCCTCCCTAACCTCCACAAAGGTGTTCCAAAGAGCGGAAGGATGAAGGCACCATTTAGTTTTAAGAAGGAAGTTTATGAAACAAGATAGAGTGGAAAAGAAATTAATAGAACAGATAAGATAGTTTAAGCCTCCCAAACCACAACCAAGGCGTCCCACAAATAGGACAGAGAAGGCACTATTGAGAATGGACTCGAGGAAACGCGGAATCTACGCACAAAGTGCACAAAAGATTAAGTCGAGAAAAAAGTTCATCAAACAAGATAAAAGTTGTAGAAGAAAATAGTGGATGCTGGAAACAGGACAATAATGAACCCAGAAAAAACGGCTTATAACAAAAAATAACTTTTCTATTCGAACAAAAAGGATACTTAACTAGCTCTTAGCTTGGGACCTCCCATTTTACCCCAAGGAGCGCTAATTCTCATAAATACAGATAAGATTAGATGCTAGTTTAAGCCTCCCTAACCGCTAAAAGAAAAGCTTTCCGAAGAGAGGAAGGAGGAAGGCACCATTTAGTTTGGAGATAGGGGAATGCGGAATCTATGTAGAAGGGGCATAGAAAAGTAGATTAAGAAAGGAGTTCATGAAACAAGATAAAAGTTGAAGAAGAAAGTAGTAGGTGCTGAAAAACAGGATAGCAGTGAATCGAAAAAGGTGGTCCTTAACATAGTAAAAACCACATTTTATTTCAACAAAAAGAAGGCCTACCTAACTCTCAGCTCGAGCCCTCACACATTTCCTCATGGGAGCGCCAATTCCCGTATATACAATAATTGTACCCCCCTGAGGGTTCTCATAAATACAATAGTTGCACTTCCCTGTAGAGGTGTTCGTGCATGTAGATGTATTTGGCGTGGCGTATTTTTACCCTGAGGACATCGCCATAGAATTTTGAGCATTTATTGCGTGTTGCCAGCAGAAACGTTAACACAGACGATTAATGTATTTAGAGATTCGTCACTTTGCTTTTTTTTAATTTAATTATTTCATTTCTAATTTTGTACCAACTGTTTGGTTGCATTGTGAAATTTCATCGAACGGTTGGATTAAAGGCCTGTCATAAGTAGAAAGAAAGATTAAATTATATTATTACCACCATTATAACCATTATTATTTTTTTTTATTATCATTTATCAAATTATAATAGATTTCGACTAATAGAAAAGGAAAATTGAAACCGTTACGACCACTCCATACACGAGTATGGGTAAAAAATTAATATGGCAAATAAGGATTGAAGGAACGACTTCCTACCTAAAATTTGGAACGACTAATTCTAGAAAGTTTTGAAAGACGAGGGGTGTACGAATAATTTCGTCGCTAACTGGATTCGCATTCGCGAATGTTGAAAAACAGACAGTAACCCACTACTCATATGTATCAGGCATTTCAATAATTATTACCTTATATTACCTCTTGAATTTAAAACTACCTCCTGAATTTAAATAAAGTATAGTATGATTTTTGAAGCCCAAGAAAAACGCGACCTAATCAATGCGTGCAGCACTGTAAAAGATGCATTAAAATTTAAAACACGTATTGCTTAGGTCGCGGTCGGTTTTTGCAAACATTGTCATGCAGTGGCGTCTCACGAGGAGTAGCACAAGCCACTTCATTGAATACATTATGCACGATGATGAGCGCTTTTAGACACAACGAGCATCCTGGTGCTGCACTTCCGTTCCAGTGTCAGAGCATTCAGTTCTTCCACTCCTGCATTCATCAGGCATCCATGAGTGGGCGAGTGTGTCCACTTGCCAGTCAACTTTATATTATTTCATTTCTACATCGTTTTAAGCTTACGTCCGGCTAGACCTATAATTTTTGCAGACGGCAACTATCTCATTGCCAATCTTCACTCTAGTGATGATGTACTTTTCCATAGCAGAGAAACAGTCTTCGAAGAAAACTGTGGTCGGTTCTGGTGGCCGTAATGTTACAGTTTTTGCAAGGTATGTTCGCTGCCACATGAACAGGGATCCTCCAAAATTTAACTTTTTTACAACTGCGGATGAAAAACTCGAGTAGGTACTTTAGTGTTTGCCTTGTCCCCAGGGGAACCATTTTGTCTTGTTCACAGGTATCAGAATCTAAAAAATATTCACTGATGGTGAGATGCTGTGTGTTGATGTTTGGTAGGTTTCCGTTAGTTGTTTACACCTGGACTCCGGTTCATCAGAGAACCACATGCATTTTACGATACTCCTCATGGTCCCTGAGGCTAATTGTCTCTACAGCTGAGGAAAAAAATTGAACATTTTTTTGTTTTGTTTTTCAGACATGGAAAGACAGAACAGCAGCGAATAGATTCCAGAATCTGCAACTGGGCCGATACTGGTAGTCCGTCGAAGATAAGTATTGCGACAGCAGAAAAAATCAAACTGAATAATTTGATGCTCCGAATTGCCCTCAGCAACTCCCGCATTAGTTCTACCAACTTCAGTGATTACGAATAACCGCTATGATGAACAGAACAACTGTACACGTACGAAAAGGTTGCGCGAAGTTAGAGCGAGATTACAACAGCATCACATCGTGAAGGTGCGAGGAGCTGCATACCCGCATCTCCGCATGAGTTACCTGCATAAAATCCTCGTCTAGATTCTTGAGTTGTTGACTATACAATCGAAGAAAAATGATCTCTTGAACAATTTCAGAAACGAAATTCTCACTATTTCCGATGCCAGTAAAAACTACGTGAACTTAGCATTCCATGTGTACTTTATGCAAGTAATAAATATTTTAGTAGGAAATTCTTATTTCTTCAAACGGATGTTCATCAGGAACTTGAAAACGAA